>JAVJIF010008613.1:0-149573 GCA_038442645.1 Agave tequilana
ATGATACGGGAACGTCACTGCAACGCATATACGTAGGTCAGATGGTGCCCCACGTATATACGCTAAGCCTTAAGTACAACAAGTATCAGAGTACAACACACAGCGTGGTATATTCATATGCCAACTTATAAAAGATAAATACAAAGTTATACAAGTTATGATAAGCAAAATCACTTTACAAGTGTCCTTTATCACAACCCAAGTCCAAAATGAATCCTATACAACCAAAAATACAAAAATGCTCACGAAATGGATGGAGATCCCGTGAACCAAAAGGAAGAGTCGGCACGATGAGACTAGAGCTGGTCAGCCTGCTCAGAAAGATAGGCCGGTCCTCTGTGGAAGGCTCCACTTCGTTCCAAGCCTCAGAATCTGAATATGCAAATCCAAAGGGTCAAGACATATAATAACAAATAAAAGATAGTCAAGTGACATAAGGATCATGAATAAAGGCAATGAAGTTACAATAAATAGCAATGAATAACAAGCGATGTAAACTCAATAAGGTAAGATCATATGCAACAAATCTACAATTAACGTCTTATTATTATTACTTGTCTTACTGTGATATCTAGCTATGTGACCCAGCGTCCCAGAGCACATAGATCCATATCCTAGTGAAACAAGGTTGTTATTGGAAACAGCGGTTGTATCGACGAACTATGTTTACAGTGGGTCCCGTGCATACCCGGGACCACGGCCCAGGATTGTTCCGTTGCTTGAAGACGGAACCTGCCGCAAGGCTAAACAGGAGGGACTTATGTATGCCCTTGTCATGACAGTAAACAGGAAAGGGAGCAAGCACTCCCCTCGGTCCCCTGGAGTACCACAGGTAAGACCGGAACAGTAATTGTACAATATACCTAAAACCACTGTAAACACGAACACATATCGATATTCCGCATATTTCCCCCCGACCCAATGTAAGTTGGTGAATTTTATATAAAAGTCGGGTGTATCATGCTTGGTGTTTTAGTGATAGCATGAAGAGTGGTGATACTTCATATTTAACAAGTTAAGGAATAGCAATATATAACAACAAGTCATGAAGCCTAATGAAGCAAGATCTATCAGGTAACATGTCATGCAGTACAGGTATGAAGCATAAACAAGACTAAAACATCATACATATATCAGGGGAATATCAAAATCAAAAGGAAAGGAGTCTGAAATCTGTCCCAGAATTTGGCCTAACGGTCGACCTCCGGTCGACTGCCGGTCGACTGGGATTTACAAAGGCGGTCGAGTGCCGGTCGACTTCCGGTCGACCGTACCAAGTGCGTGAGCTCCAGGTTTGGCCGGTCGACTGCCGGTCGACTGGTCCACAATAAATTCCTTAAGCCGGTCGAGTGGTCGGTCGACTGCCAGTCGACCGCCAGCTCAAAGCTGTGCACTCTGTGCACATCGGCAGAGTGATCGGTCGACTGCCGGTCGACCGATCCTCTGGAATAGGCTGCTGCTAGGTCAGAAAATCCAGATTTTGTGTGGGTTGATTCTAACAGTTTAAAGGTAGGATTTTTATGCTATTAGGGGACCTGATCTATCATCACAAGTACACTAGAACAGAGAATAGCCATGGTGATTAATATGTCCACATGGGTATGTTGGATTTGAGTGTTAATGACCTAAAAATAGGATTTTTATGTTATAATTGTACAAGGATCTCTACCCTAAGCCTATGGAATATTAGCTAGGTCTTGGTGAGTAAGATACTCACAAGGATGGGTTAAATCTGAAGCTTGATCCAAGGGAAGAGGTGTTGGCTTCAATCCACCACTTGATGTTGAAGCTAGGGTTGAAGAACTTGTTCTTGGAGTTGCCTATGGAGTGATGGTTGAAGTTGAGCTCCCTTGATGAAGCCCTAGTTGAATCCTTAGAGACCTTGAGGTGAAGGTGAAGAGGTTGGGTGTTCTCTTGGAGCTAGGGTTTGTTGAAGAGGAAGAAGGAGAGTTTGGGAGAATTCTTCTCTTGGTGAAGAAATGAGAAAAGGGTGATTTGCAAATGTATAGGAATTTATATGTAGGGATCTTTTGTAAAGGGAGTGGGATTAAAGTGGATGTGAGGGGTTCCCTTGCAAAAATGTGGGGGTGAGGTGTCCCTCCCATTGCCACTTGGCCGGCCATGGGAAGGAGAGAGAGTTAGTGGGGTTAGGTGAAGTGGTGAGTGGGAAATGAGGTGGAAATGAAGTGGAAAAGTAATTTTGCAATTTTTGAAAAAATGCCCGAAATTCAAGTATCTCGGAATGGTCTGAAAATTTTACCAAAATCAAGAAAAATATTTGAAGACTCATGGTGAAATTCGTTTGAAGAAATACTGTATAGATTTTTAATTAAAATCCCGGATCAGTTATTTACCGACTCCGAAAGAATTTTCATAAATTTATAAAATTCTCAGAAAAAGTGTATAAGTAGGAAATATGATTCTAAGTAATAAAGTCTAAGGGACTTTCTAAAAATTCCTAACAGTTTGGGAGATAAAAATTCGGGAATCGGTCAGCGGCACTGGCCGACACCGTTTTTGAAGAAATTCATTTTAATTCCAGAAAATTCCAGAAAATCTCATAAAATCTTAAATTTGGAAAATGATATTTGAAATTAAAATCGGTCAAATACGGAAGGTAAATCGGAAAATACGATCGAAAGACTGAATACGTAACTAAGTACGTATCCCGGGAGAGGGGTATTACAATTTATTTTCATTTAGCGCAAATTCAAGTTGGGATTTCAATGAGTCCCTTTCATTACAAATTTCAACCTTCTCTTGCAAAGACACATCAAGTTTTAAAATTAAATCCTCATTTTTTTATTTAATGCAAAACTTTTCTTTTTCAAGAGTTGGTATTTTTCTAATAATTTTTCACAAACAATAGATAGTTCTTCATTTAATGCATCGGCATCAATATGATCATTGTCGGAAGAACTAGCACAATCTTCTAGTTGAGTTTCTGAATTTACCTCAGGGAGTTATTCTCTTGGACCATGTAGCATTGTTGTTCGGATTCTCCTCCACTAAATTCCTCTTCCACAATGTTTGGTGGCGCGGGAAAGGTCAAGGTGTTCCACACTGCAGAGGCGGAATCACAATAAGAAACTAAACGCAAATATTCTTTACTTAGAGTGCTCCTAAGTGCCTCAAGGGCTTGTGCATTGGCCTCTATATGTTTGTTATTATCAAGATAAGATTTCTTGGTAGCGGCAAGGAAAACATGCAAACCTAGGGTTTTAGGTACATACTCATTCTAAGCTTCCACATATTGATGTTAGAAAACATCAAACACAGGAGGTGCAAGATAATCCATGAGTGTGTAAACAAGTATGTGTGCAAATGTAAATCTAAATTAGCAACTAAGATCCCACTAGGTGGTAAAACCTAATATCAAGAGCGTAGGCTCTGATACCAATTGAAAGTACACCTAGAAAGGGGGTGAATAGGTGTAAGGCTAATCTAATGACAAATAATGCGCATTTAAAAACGAATTGCAACACACTTAGTGTAACCAAAGAGTGTAACCGAATTCCCGGTGAAGGGCTCTGGACTAACTCCTCTTGATTCCTCTGGATAAGAGTTGAGGTGCTATACGAAGCTCTCTTGATTTAATACAAGTATGACACACAATCAAATCCAAGCATATATATGATATGAACAATATGAATCAATGCAAGGTAAATAAGAGAGAGAGTTTAGAGATAGTGGATCAATCGCAAACACCGAGATATATTTCGAGATTCAAGCACCCAGCTCTACGTCCCCGCCTCCTTCACACAGAAGGATTTCCACTATAGCGTCCACACAGGACTTCCCACACAGGGAACCTCCACTGAGGATTTGGGCAAATATAACTTGGAAGTACACAACTCCTCTCTCACAAAATACACCTCTCACTAGAGGTAAGGCATAAAGCTAACACAATATCAACCCCTCACTAGAGGGATACCAACAAACTCAATCACCTCTACACTTAGAGGGATACTAGCAACCTAATTGCACAACCTCCTCTACACTTAAGGGAAAGGCACAGAGCCAAAGCAAAGGAAGGGTTTACAATACTTGGTGATCTCAAAGACCATAAACCAATTCTTTCTCACAAAACAATGATCCTAATAGATAGGATAGATAGATAGCTCAAGTGTGAGAATATAAAGAGTTTGGAAATCAAAATCACAAAGAAAAACTTTAGGGAAAAAATCTAGATAGAAATGTAAATGAAGATCAAACCAATTCCCAAGACTTTTCTTTTCTTTAATTTTTTCAACTCTTTAAAACAAAATGAAGATCAAATCTTTAACCCCAAAACTCTTTTAAAACTTGTAGCTAAAATACTTAGGAAGATCAGAATTTTTGTTCTTAAAATTGTTAGTTAAAACAGTCCAAAGAAGTGGGTATTTATAACCCCACAAAAATTATGCCAGTTGGCAGCAGGAAAGGGCAGATTTGCCCGTCCGGTCGACCGCCTGGTCGACCGGCCCAACGGTCATTTAAATGAATGTTGTGCCACGGTCGACCACCCGATCGACCGGGACTGGATACAGAGAGCAACAGCTCTCTCTACCGTCGATCGGGGCCATTTCCAGAGAGCAGAGCTCTCTGGACGGTCGACCGCCCGGTCGACCGGTCCACCAACCCAGGCTGCGTGCACGTCCTGTGCACGTCGGTCGACCGGACCGATCGACCGACTTCTGCTATGGTCGACCGGTCCGGTCAACCGGTAGACAGCCAGGTCAAACGTTTAGGGATTAAAAACTTGAGTTTTTTACTTCAATTAAATCCCATAAAATCACATAAATTTCACAAAAATTAGTTCATATTAGATCTTTGAAATACAAAAATGTGTGAGTAAAATTCAACATATGTTACAAACTATTTAAAACCATTTTTGTGTTCTTGAAAATTTGCTTTAAACCAAAAATCGTATTTTCCAAAACTTGAATTTTTGAAATGGAAAACCGTTTTCTCCAAAACTCATGTAAATACAAAACATGATATTGAAACAACTTTAAAGCATATTGTATATAGATAGAATCCAATATACATGAAAGATATTATATCTATTTTTTGACATGAAAACCAGATCGATTAAACCGAAAAACAAAACATGAAACTTTAAACTTGTGTGTGTATTGAAAACTTGAGCATATCAACACTATCTAATCTTTACAATGATTTAAACACAAACTAAACTAAACAAATCGAGGTCTCCTTGTAGAACTCCTTCTCCAAGTAGACTCGATCCAAACACGATCCACCGAGTTTGTTTCCGACCGAGTACTAGATGCGATCTTGATGCTCGAGCTCTTGAATCAACATGTGAAAGCTCCAAAATAACTTTGTTGAAGCTAATCACCTACTAATATCATTATCAAATATCTGAAACTAAATATCATCAAATTATTAGTAAATTATAACTACATGAGTTAATCATCATCAAAACTAGAGTGAAGGCCTCTAGGCCAACAGTTCTTTCTTACTTAAAGTGTGTACCGAAACTTGTTACTAACTTTCAAGTACCAAAGACAATGAGTACCTAAATACATATCACAATTTTTTTTTTAAGGTGTGCAACCTCTCCCAACGTAGAATAAAGTGATATCTTAATAGTGGTTACTCAAGACATGTGACAGGAGATTCAAATCTATTCTCAACCGTACCAAGTTGTGAAGGTGGCATGGTTACCTTCAGAGACAAGGTAAAGATAAAATAATTGGTATTCGATCTTCTGATAAGAAATCTTCTCATATTCTTGAAGATGTTTTTACTAATAGTTGGTATAAAAGCAAATCTATTAGCGTTAGTCAATTATATGATAAAGAATGAATGTTCTCTTTGGACCAAGAAAATTCATTTTTTTTGATAGTAGAGTTAACATTTTATTT
Organism: Agave tequilana; assembly: GCA_038442645.1. Classification (NCBI taxonomy): domain Eukaryota; kingdom Viridiplantae; phylum Streptophyta; class Magnoliopsida; order Asparagales; family Asparagaceae; genus Agave; species Agave tequilana. The sequence goes on from JAVJIF010008613.1 coordinate 5,871, forward strand.
GAATCTTATAGAAATGAAAATGTCTGCACTTTTGATTTTAATGAGCTATCTAATCAAAGTGTTAAGTAGTTAACCGCATTAGATGATGACGTTTGGTTATGACACTTTGATATGCAAATTTTGGTCTTTTCTCAAAATTGTCCAACTAGGAGCTCGTGCGGAGATTATCAAAATTAAAGCCACATAGGAAGTAATTTATGATGAGTATGAAAAGAACATGCATGTTAAAAGTTCTTTTCACTCAAAGAATGTGGTATCAACTTCTAACCCTTGCAACTCTTAGATGTGGATTTATTTGGTCTTATGAGTTCTTCTTGTTTAAATAAAATATTACGTGTTTTTTAATGATTATTTTCATGCTTTATTTAGGTTTTATTCTTGTCTCACAAAAGTGATGCTTTCAATTGTTTTGATCATTTTTACAAAAGATTTGAAAAAGAAATTGGACATTTTATTGTTAAAATTCGAAATGATCACAGTGATAAATTTGAAAATGATAATTTTAACAAGTTTTGTCTTGAACATGGCATTGAACACCCCAATATAATGGTATTGTTGAGAGAAAATAAAACTTTACAAGAAATAACACGCACCATGATGAATCCTTTTTATTTACTAAAATATTTTTGGGCTGAGGCGATTAACACTGCATGCTATATTTTAAATCGCATTATTATTCGCCCTATTTTGAAAAGACTCCTTATGAGATATACTACGAAAAATCCTCAAATATTTCTTATTTAAGAGTTTTTAGTTGCAAATATTTTATTATTAATACCAAAGATAATTTGAGAAAGTTTTATTCAAAATGAGATAAAGAAATTTTTCTCGGATATTCTAATTCTAGCAAAACTTATAGAGTCTTTAGTAAACGCACTTTGAATGTTGAAGAATCTATACATGTGAGTTTTAATGAGTCTAACGTTCAATTTTCAAAGATTCTTGAAAATGCAGATTCTACAGCTATTACAAGATGGATCCTAGCAGTAAAATTTGGATCATGTCAGAACTGAAAAAGACTAGTTTTCAGATGAAAAAAATCTGAATCCCAAGAGAACTTTGAGGTTCAACAAATATCACATCAAGACATACCAAAGTCAGAAGAGCCATCAACGATCATCGCACGGATCTCATTATAGGTGATGTGTCAAAAGGAGTAAAACTCGATCCCAATCTTTAAATCAATGCAATCATTTGGTTTGTTTCTATCTCATATTGAACCAAAGAATATAAATGAGGCTTTGGATGACGAATATTGGTTTCTAGCTATGGTGAAAAATTCTTCAAGGACTTTTTATGCGTCCAAAATTGTAGAGAATGCACAACCAATAATCACAGCTGGCACACGTAGATTTATGTGAAAATCTGAAAAGGAAAATCCACAAGAGAGGGAAATTCTATTTTAATCCGAAAGAATTACAAGTAGAGATCAGTGGCTCTGTGATTACAGGTGCGTTAGGGATTTTGTTATCCAACCTCCATCTCGTTAGAGAACGAGATGTATTTATGCCCGCCTGAGTTGTCTCCGTGGGGGTTGATATTTTGGATCTACATAACTACATGATTCAGACGTTTTGATCTCTTTATAATCGCTCAGACTGCGTCGCTTGATTATAGAATTTGCCATGCAGAGATATCCATTATCATTCATAACTGCCTGTATTGATATGGAGCGTTACAACGTTCAGAACGTGGGGAAGATCTGGCAGCGTAGTCAGATCCGTGAATCAGGGAATCATGCTATTCAGCTGTGTACGCCCCGATCCTGGCGGATACGGAGACATTACTGCAACGTATATACGCAAGTCAGAAGTACCTTCACGTATATACGCTAAGCATCAGTACAGGCAAGAATCAGAGTACGGAAGCAAGTGTTGCATTATACATTCCAACACATGAGTACAATTACAAAGTTATCACCAGAGGTGATCCAATATTACATGAATATTACATCACCAGAATGGCGCAATTGCGAGAATACAAGGGATGTACATGTAGGAACAGTAAAAAGGGCACTCACGAGTTTACAAAAGGAAAACTCGAGAGGCACACAAGGGGCCTGGAAAAAGAGAGCTCTGAACGGTCTGCCGGAGATCCACGCTACCGCTGCGCCACTCTGATCAGCAACTGAGAGAATTCACACGCTCCAAGCTTCAGAACCTGGACATGAGGATCCAGGGGAGTCAGATGAAACTCCCCAGGCGAGTGGTAGGCAAAAGCCAAGTGGCGAGCCAGGATGAGCACAAGTGTGTATATAACAGTGATATCGAGTACAGAGGACAGGAGGGTTAGAATACAAGTGTAGCAGGTATGAACATGTATAACGTAATCATCATAAAATAGGAAACCCGATATAAAACATCATTACGAGTGGTACCGATTGTATGGGCTTAGGTCACGGCTCCATGAGACTAGTATATCGAAGGAATAATCCAAACAAGGAAACCCTCATCTATATACCTTATCTCATATCATCGTGATCCAAGCACATACAACCCGAGTTACAAAGTGGTCATAACAGGAACACATAACGGGCATAACAGGAATCATAACAGGAGTCCATAACGGGCATAACAGGAATCATAACAGGAGTCCATAACGGGCATAACAGGAATCATAACGGGTGTGACTGTATCACGGCACATCATGCTATCATTCAGCGCACAGGCAGGAGAAAAGTAGCCCTTCAGATTCAAGAGGTGGCCCCCACAGATTCAAGAGGTGGCCCCCACAGATTCAAGAGGTGGCCCCCACCAGGTGTATGGTGTGGCACTTTGTTCCGTGTGGCACTTTGTTCTGAGGGAATTGGATTCTAGAGGTGGCCCCCACAGATTCAAGAGGTGGCCCCCACCAGGTGCAATGTGTGGCACTTTGCTCTGTGTGGCACTTAGTTCCATTCAAGATCATGATCCGCCGCATGTTAGCACGATATAAGAGATACAGGAGTCAGGTGATAGTCAAGCCATAACTGGAGACAGGTAGTATAACATGAATCAGGGTCAGTAGTAGCAAGTCAGGTGTCAGGTATACAACCAGGTGTTAACATATCGGGCATGTACTTGTCAAGTGATAGAATAATAGTTGAACACAATCAAAGAAAGTGTTAGTTCAAACAGCATAAATTGTAAATGGGAAAATCAAGAGGAAGGCGAGAACACTCGCCTAAAATTCTGAAAAACACTGTGAAATCCCAAGTTCTGGAATCCAGATGCAGGAGGCAGATGCGGGAGGCAGATGCGGGAAAATAGGCAGGCGCGGGGAAATAAGCAGACGCGGGAAAATAGCAGACGCGGGAGTCGCGTCGCAAGAATGGTAGACGCGAAAATAGCAGACGTGGGAGTAGCAAACGCGGGAATAGCAGACGCGGGGTTCGCGTCGCATAGATGCCACAAACGCGAGGTCTGCGTTCAGGCAGGACGTGAGGAGAACGCGGACGCAGACGTAGGTTCTGCGTCGCGTTAATCACAAGAAGAACACAGACGCGGGAATAGGCTTCGCGTCGTGTCAATACAGGAACGCGTAGATCGCGTTAAACAGATACCAAGAACGCGAAGACTCGCGTAAGGAATTGCCTGGACGCGGGAGTGAGATCCGCGTCTAACAATCAACAGATAGAAAGAGAGAGACAGGGAAAAGGTGATCTCTTTGGTGGTGGTGTCGTTGCAATTGTCACCGGAAAGATTACCGGAATAATCGTAAACGATTACCGGAATAATCACCGGAGCCGAAATGATCACCGGAATAATCGTTGTCGTCAATTATCACCAAAACGATTACCGGAATAATCGCGAACGATTACCAGAATAATCTACGGCGATATTGTCGACGAAGAAGAGCACGGCCCCAATCCGAAAGGAGGGCACCGACCTTCACAAGGGAAGGAGGTTGATGGTGCAAGTATAGTTCAAAATCAAAAGTTAGTTTTTGAAAACAAGGCTTCGGAGAATGAAGTTATGGCTCGTCGGAAAGAGCACGACGAGGAGATGAAGATGGCATGGTCGTTGGTGGCTAAGATGGAGTATGAGGTGGTGGAGATGGTGATGAAGCTATGGAGGTTAATGGGTCATTTGGGTGGAAAAGAAGAGGAAGAAGATGATGGTGGAGGTGGTGTTGTGGTTGAAATGGAGGAGGAGATGGAGGAGAATGAGGTGGTGGTGTTGGTGGAAGAAATGGTGGTGGAAATGGAAGGTGAAGGTGGTGGGGAAGTGGCCGGCCAAGGCAAGAATGGGGCTGTTTTTGGCTGCCATCGTTGGCTGCATGCTTGCTGGAAACAAGGGAGGAGAAGAAGAAAGAATTATGGAGAGAGAAGGAGTGGGGGTATTTATAAAGGATAGGAAAATATTATAATATTGCCATGATATGATTCAAAGAGACTTGCGTCTCTTGCCAAATGAGAAGGCTGCGTCCCCATTAAAATGAATCCGCGTCTGGGCAAAAATTTTAGCCAGACGCGGGGATTATCTCAGCGCCCAGGGAAGTCGCGTTTAGCAAAAGGACAAAAGTCATAATGACTTGATTGGAATTGATCTGAAATGCATTAAATGCAGCATGGGGAGGCATGAAGAGGATCTCCGCATTAAATGCAGAATCCCAGGTTGGTGAAACTCGCGTTTAGCGAGGAGAGAGAAAGGTGGAAAAATATCTGGACACTATTCCGGATCTGGAAAAACACCGAAAACTCCGGAAAAGTCCAAAAAATAAAGTAGTTCGGAAAGCTTCCCAAAAATTCTTAAAATAATAAATATTATAAAAATATTTTTGGTGAAATCGGTTTTCAGAAATTCAATCTTATTTTCAAAATAAAAATCATAAAGTCAACCGTTAATATCGGTCTACACCGGGTTGGCCGGATTTTGATAAATTCTGAAAATTCTCAGAAAAAGTATCTAGATAGAAAATATGATTTTAAGAAATGATATGAAAGCCGTTTCTAGAAATTCAACTCCGTTTGTAAATTAAAAATCCGAGAACCGGTCAGTGGCACTGGTCGACCCCGTTTTGAAGATTTTCAACTTAATTCAGGAAAATTCCAGAAAATCATAGAAAATCTAAAATATTAGAAAACGATGTTAAAACTGAAATCGGTCAAATCAAATACCAGAACGTCCAAACCGAGCAATACTCTCGGATCGGGTCCTAGGTTCAGACTAGGGCTGACTCCGAGTCCACGAATCCAAATCCAAGACAAAACGATCATATAAATACTTCGTAATACAAAACAAATACCGAAGGTGAATCGAAAAATACGATCGAAAAATCTGAATACGTAACTAAGTACGTATTCCGGGAGCGGGGTGTTACAAGCTGTAAGTAGCGCAGGAGAAGCAGGCTCCGGAGAGTCTTCGTATCAGATCCTTAAGTGGCTCCGAAAAGGAACTTTGTATTGGTAAGAGAGGATCCTTGTATTGATTGTTCGCGTCCCAGAGAGTCATGCAACTCCAGTTAAGTGATAGACCTAGATAGGTAATGTCTAAGTTGATGTGGACACAGGGTGAGGCCTGAGGCTTTTTTATTGGGCCATGTCAAGCTTGTAAGTGAGTTGGACCCGCTGACAAGGAAGTGGAGCCTTCGGACGTCCAAACATGTGTCATAATTGACCATTACACTAGCTATGCAAGATGAGCTTAGTAATTTTGATAGGAACAACATATGAAACTTGTTTTAACACCCAAAATTATTCCATCGTTGGTACAAAATGAGTTTTTCGTAAAAGTTAGATGAAAATTGTATTGTTACGAGAAATAAAGCTAGACTTGTTTCCCAATAATATAACAAAGAGAAGGGCAAGTCATTTGAATGCTTCTAGTTTATGCAAGTTTAAAAAACTTCAATTGATTTAGATGAATGTCAAAAGTTTTTTTCTAAATGGATTTCTAAATGAAGAATTTATGTAAAACAACTTCCCAGTTTTGAAGATTGTGATTTTCTCAAACTGGGTTATAAATTGTAAAAGGTTTAGTATGATTTGAAACAAGCACCCTGTGCTCATGAATGTTATCAAAATTTCTAATTAATACTATTTTTCTAAAGAAAAAATTGATACTACTTTATTTATCAGATATGTTGATCAAGATCTTTTATTGGCAAATTTATGGACGATATTATTTTGGGATCCACAAATGAGATTTATGTGAAGATTTCTCCAAAAATATGCAATAAGAATTTGAAATCAGTCTCACAGAAGAATTCAATTTTTTTTTCTTAGTTTGCAAATAAAATAAGAGAAAGATGAAATCTTTATCAATAACAAAAGTATGTTAAAGAGCTTGTAAAGAATTTCAAGATGGAGAAAACTCAAACGAGATTGTCACTTGAATAGCACCTCTACAAACTTGACAAGGATTCTAGTAATAAGAGTGTCGATTTAAAGCTTTATAGATGTATGATTGGTACCTCTTATATTTAATTGTTAGTTGACCGGATATCATGTTTAGTATTTGCTCGTATGCACACTTTCAACCTTCACCTAAAGAATCACATTTGTATACTGTAAAGAGAATTATTAGATATATTAATAGCACTTTAAAATTTAGTCTATTTTATCCTGGATAAATTAGTTTTGATCTATTAGGTTATAGTGATGCAGACTTTACCGGAAACAAAATTGATAAAAAAAAAAAGTTCAAGTGAAATGTGTCAATTTCTTGATCACTCTCTTATATCTTGATTTAGTAAGAAACAAAATTGTGTTGCATTACCTACAGCGGAGGTGAAATACATTGTCGTCAGATTATGTTGTGCACAAATTTTATGGATGAAGTAATTTTGCAATACTATGGAGTCTAATTTGATACTCCTAGTATTATATGATAATACTAGAGCAATTAATTTATCTAAAAATTCAATTTTACACTCACACACTAACACATTAATGTTAGACACCATTTTTTTAAAAGAAACCTGTTGACTGTGGGTCTATTAAATTGGAATTTATTGATACTCACGACCTACTTGCCGATATAAATTTAACAAGCGAATTTTTAAAGCAAATTAGAAGGAAAAAAAAAATAATAATGTTACGCAAACTCTAGGTTTTGGATTTATTAAAAAAGAAAGTCAACTTGTAAAGAGATATTAGAATATTAAAATATTATTTCTCATCATAGTTTCAGAGCTTTAATGCAGTGGCTGGGATTTCTATGGGAATTATCACTTGTGCAGCCAAAGATGGACATTTCTTCTAAGCACAATATTGGAAAAGGAAAATATGGACAAAAGAATGAAAGCAAATAGAAGAAAAGAATAAAGGAAGAAAAGAATTTAAAAAAAGAAAAAGAAAAAGAAAATGGAAAAGAAGAAGAAACAACAGTGATGGGCTAAGGGGCTGTTTGTTTCGCGTAAAGGTCGTAATTCGTAAATGACTTATAACCCAGTTACAACTACGACATTTGTTTGAACCGTAATTCGTAAAAGACTTACGCAACTCAACTGTCACTCACTTGTACCCAATTACCACTCACTTACAGCCCAGTTATAGTTAATTTTGTGGTCATGCAAATTTGTATTATTTTTATATTAATATTAGATTTTTTTTTAATATTTACTTTCAATATTAAAACTTTTTAAATCACCAAATAGTTAATTTTGTGGTCAACTTTTTCACTTACGACTTACACATTACGACAACCAAACACCGCAAAATACATACACTTTCTCACTTATAACTTTATATTACCAACCAAACACCGTAAAACTTACATGCATGTAATTCATTTACAACTGTAAAACACTTTATCAATTACAACTTATGAATTACGATCAATTATGACAACAAATAGGCTCTAATTGAAGGTCTCTCTACCATCCACTCATTATTAGAGGCTCACCCCTGATCATGCTTCTTTGTTAATAAAGATCTCATGTAACATGTCTCTGTCCCAATCTAATTAATTAATCTGACTTGATATCATGTTGCTCTGCTACCCTTTTCAAGCCACCACCATTACCAAACGAAATTTTTTAGCTCACCGCGGTTTGCTCACCGTGCTCGGCGCGAGCGCTGAGCCGTTTGATGATGATAGCTCCACCATCATCAAACGGTTCACAGCGCCTGCGGTGAGCAAAAAAAATTTCACCACCAAACCTCAACTTTGCCGCAAATTCTCAGCCCACACGCTGCCCATCCCTCCCTCGCACATTCCCCATCTCAATATTTTATTGCTATCCAAAATCCAAATTGATTTTTCTTCTCCCAATTTTTTATTTTGACGTGGGTTATATGGGTCTCTGCCACGTCGCAACCGGACATGCCGGCGGGCGGGTACCCCAGGTTGCGGCCCATGTAGTCTGGCCCGATGGGTTTCACGTGAGTCAGAAGGTCACGTGAGCGGGCCCGGTCCGAAGAAGCCTTGTGTCAGGGACTAAAATAATGGCTTTTAGACTTTTAGTAGACACAAAGTACATGGATATCACGTGAGAGGGATCGATCCGTGGCGTGAGAGAGTGTGAGCAGCATCTTTGCCCCTCCGCTTTTTTAACTGAGCTGAGCAGGAAACATGTGTCATCAATTTTGGAAAAATATTACAGCGCAAGGAATTTGCCATTAAAGCCAATTACGGCTCCGTTTGCTTGTAGTAATTAGTGATATTTCATAAGTCATAATTGATAAATTTTTTACAGTTATAAATGAGTTATATTTTTACGGTGTTTAGTTGGTAATATAAAATTATAATTGGAAAAGTGTATTGTATTTTACGGTATTTAGTTATCATAATTTGTAAGTCGTAAGTGGAAAAGTTGACCACAAAATTAACTATTTGGTGATTTAAATTTTATTAATATTACAAAGAAATACTAAAAAAGTAAATATTAAAAAATTAATATTAACATAAATAATAATATAAATTTGTATGACCACAAAATTAACTGCAATTGGGTTGCAAGTGAGTGGTAGTTGAGTTGCGTAAATTTTTTACGAACTACGGGCGTGTTTGGTAACTGCAAAATGTTTGCAAAATGCAAAAAAATTTACAACTTTACATTTACACTTGTTTGGTTTCGTTTGCAAAATGCAAAATGCAAAAACTTTTGCAACTCTTCTTTTCCCCTTGCAGTTGTTACAGTTAAATTTGTGGTCATGTAAATCTCACTTTTACACTCATATTTTCCCACTTACAGCTGCTACAGTTAATTTTGTGGTCATGTAACTCTCACTTGTAGTACACTTACAGTTCAAAACAGTTACTTGATAATCAATATATAATTAAGTATTATTAAATATTTATATTTTAATAGTGTTCAATTCTTATTTAATTATTTAATTATTTTATATTTTTTAATCTTTAACTTTTTTATTGTTTTAATATTTATATTTTACTGTTTTAATTTAATATTTTATTATTTTATTAATACTTATTCCATTTTTTATTATTTTATTTAGAGTTAATATTTTATTAATATAACAGTATTATACTTTAATATAAATTACTATATATTTAATTATTTATTTTTTTATATAAAAAATACTTTATTAATATCATATTATATTTTATTATTATATTATTATTTTATTATTATATTATTATTCTATTATGTTAATATTGTAATAATAATTCGGTATAATAATACTATAATGATAATTTATTATTAAATTATAATTATATTTTACTTTATTAATTTTATATTTCTATAATATTATAATAATATTATAATAAAATTTATATTATAATAATTTCAAGTATTTTTAATATTATAATATTATAACTATATTTTATTATTGTTGTAAAATTTTTTAATATTTATATCTTATTAGTATTCTTAAAATTTTATTAATGTTCTTTAGATTTTCTTAAAATTTTATATTATTTATTTAGTTAATATTTTAGTAATATTTTACTATTTATACTAATATTTTATTAATATTATTCTTATAAATAAAATATTAAGATTATTAATTTTATCTCAAATTTATTAATACAATTTAATTCGCAATAGTAGATTTAATTTAATAGTATTTATAATATTTAAATCACTACTACAGGTAGTTTTTGTGGTCAACTTTTCCACTTACACTTTTACATTACCACCAAACACCGTAAAACACAATATACTTTACCATTTACAATTTCACTTTATCAACCAAACACCGTAAAACATTATATACTTTTCATTTACACTTCACTTTATCAACCAAACACCGTAAACACAATATATTTTCTCTGCTACAGTTCACTTTTTCCATTCTCATTTTACGACTTACGACTTGCGACGTTTTGCAACGAAACAAACAGGCCATGTGTTTGTTTCGCCGCCAAACGCCGCAAAACGCAAGTCGTAAAACTTCATTTCCATTTTCCGTTTGTTTTGCTGAAAATAAGTTGCAAAATACAACTCTTCTTTTCCCACTTGCAGTTGCTACAGTTAAATTTGTGGTCACGTAAATCTCACTTTTACACTCATATTTTCTCACTTGCAGTTGCTACAGTTAATTTGTGGTCATGTAACTCTCACTTGTAGTACACTTACAGTTCAAACAGTTACTTGATAATCATAATATAATTTAATATTATTAATATTTAATATTTTAAATAGTGTTCAATTTCTTATTTAATTATATAATTATTTTATATTTTTAATCTTTAATTTTTTTATGATTTTAATATTGTTTTAATATTTAATATTTATTATTTTAATTTATTATTTTTATTTAATATTTTATTTAATACTTTATTATTTTATTAATACTTATTCCATTTTTTATTATTTTATTTAGAGTTAATATTTTATTAATATAACAATATTATACTTTACTATATATTTAAATATTTACTTTTTAATATAAAAATTACTTTATTAATATCATAATATATTTTATTATTATATTAATATTTTATTATGTTAATATTGTTATAATAATTCAGTATAATAATACTATAATGATAATTTATTATTAAATTATAATTATATTTTACTTTGTTAATTTTATATTTCTATAATATTACAATAATATTATAATAAAATTTATATTATAATAATTTTCAAGTATTTTTTAATATTATAATATTATTATATTTTATTATTTTTGTAAGATTTTTTAATATTTATATTTTATTAGTATTCTTAAAATTTTATTAATGTTTTTTAGATTTTCCCAAATTTTATATTATTTATTTATTTAATATTTTAGTAATATTTTACTATTTATACTAATATTTTATTAATATTATTGTTATAAATAAATATTAAGATTATTAATTTTTTATCTTAAATTTATTAATACAATTTAATTGCAATAGTAGATTTAATTTAATAGTATTTATAATATTTAAGTCACTGCTACAATTAATTTTGTGGTCAACTTTTTCATTTACACTTTTATATTACCAACCAAGCACCATAAACACAATATACTTTACCATTTACACTTTACTTTATGAACCAAACACCGTAAAACACAATATGCTTTTCCATTTACACTTCACTTTATCAACCAAATACCGTAAAACACAATATATTTCTCTTTCACTTTTTCTATTCTCATTTTACGACTTACGACTTGCGACGTTTTGCAACGAAACAAACAGGCCCATAACTAAGCCACGAACTTGGTCAGTTACACCCATTTTCTCTCCACATAATAGGGAATAACTTTCCATTATGGAGAGATTTAAAGAGTGGTTGCACCCCTCCCATTATGGAGAGATTTAAGGGGTTGGCTACACCCCAATTCCTCTAAAAAAATAGCTATAAATAGCTAGAGGGGGAGAGAACCTGTAGCAGGGGGGCTGAGGACAGAAAAAGAGGAGACCTTTCTAAGGGGATGTAAGGAGGCTCTAGAAGGGGACCTCTAAAAAAAAAGACTGACGATGAGAGTCCTGGTGAAAGAATCTAAGAAGCCATAGGCAGGGGGAGAGTTACCTCGCCAGAGTTCGGTCTTGAAGCGCTTGAAGCCTAGAAAGAGTTCAACTCTTTCTATTAACTTGTTGAGTTCAAGTTCTTTAAATCTCTTTAAGATTCCATTACTGATAGGCGCTGTGCTACTCTACCAGTAGATCCAAAGAGAGGATCCACAAGAGAAACTTGACGTTCGGCCGGTCAACGGAGAACAAGACTCACTCTCCACCGCTACGTGAAGAACCCAGCTTTAAATAAAGAGGAGAATCAATCAAAAGATTTTCTCTCTTTTGTAATCGGATTGTATCCGTTGTAATCTTCTATTCAATTAAAAGAATTTTGCAATTGTGATTTTCCCGACGCGTACAAAAAGTCGAATAATTGATTCTGATAGTACAGTTCATGCATGTTCCCAAAAGGAGCTGTTTAACTCTTTAGTTGCAAAGGAGAAAGGTACTGTCAAGATAGTAGATGGCTTGACTTGCGAAATCATCGACATTGAGAAAGTCAAGATTACAAAAAGACATGAAACAGTGAGTCCTCTGAAGGCGGTCCGATATGTCCTAAAGGCACGGTACAATCTAATATCCATAGAGTGCTCGATGAAGAAGGATGTCGGATCCAAGTGCAATATGGCATCATCACAGTTAGCCAAGAAGACAAGATGATCCTGAAAGGAAAGAAGTGTGAAGGATTAAACAAGCTGAATGAAGGAAACTCAGTTCGAAATGGAGTTTCAGGGATAAGCTTGGAAGGAAGCTCATCGCGAGGTGGAGCTTCAAGGAAGACTGCGATGGGACGTGACCTGATCAAAGTGTTGTAAGAAGAGAAAAGATGCATTTGGGCAGGACTGGAGATGATCCAAGACATGGCGATAAATCAGTCAAAGGCCCGGGGGCGAGGGGCAATAGTTAAAGGCTTCACGATATAATTATAACCAAGGAAAGAATCAAGATAGTAATCTAAAAACTCAAGATGCTTTGCTAAAGACTTGAAAAATAAGTCGATATGGAGATTGTTAGGATTTTATCTTGTTTTCAAGAGAAGATGATGGTCAAGAAGATCCAATCTGATTGGAGAAGAAGATGGGTTGACGTAGAAGAAACAAACCAAGGTGGAGCAGAATAGTCGACTGTATAGTCGACTAATGCTCAGACTAATCGACTACACATGATACAAAGAAGTGAATATTATTCATGAGTCAACTTATAGGTTTATAAGTTGACTAATGGAAGGGACTAGTCGACTAGTCTACATGACAAGTCGATTAATCAAGCCGTTTCTGAAGCATAAGTAGTTTCTCTTTCAGGAGCGTGCAAGTTTCCTTTTCTGGTGGAGTTCAAATAGGATTCAGGTTCTATTTAATGAATTTTTTTTAAAGTTTAAAGGATCTATAATTCTTTTAGATCAAAAAGATCAACTCCTATAGAATTGTTCAAGATTATTCAAGCATCCGATGGCCATAATCATCTTAGAATTAGAATAAGAGTTGTATTATAAAATCCTTTAAATAAAGGTTCTAACCTAGTAGATTGTGTGTGGAGAATATCAAGGAGATCTCAATGAAGATCAGAGGAAGCCAAAAAGAGAGGGGAAGGCGATGATCATAGAGAAAAGGTATACTCTTGTAATCTAGATGTCAATTTAAGGGGAAGGTGAATACTCTTGTGGGATTAAGGAGAATGTTAGATCTCTATTATACCAAGTTATTAAAAATACTCTCTCAAATTCTCTCTCCGTGAACATAGGCCAAGTTTGGGTCGAACCACATTAAATTTTGGTGTTATTGTTCTTTATTACTCTTTTATTTTGGTATTGCTAGTTTGCTCGACAATAGTTTTTCATTTGCAAGTACTGTCATATCGTCACAGGTACCGCTGTGCATAACAATTGGTATCAGATGTTAGTTGTTTTCCCAACACTCAGTAAGACTGAGATGTTGCCAAAGATTTCTTTTCATAAAATTATGATACTGGATCGATAGGAGTGTTAATATAAGAGAGTCGTGGCTACACTTTAGAATATCCTAAGTTCATAATTTTCTCACAGAAATAATCCATAATTTAGGGTCGGCCTTACCACTAGGCAGGTGAGTCAAACACCCAGGACCTCACTTAGTAGAGGGACCTCAATTCACCCATATGATACCATACATCTAGAAGATAAATAATGTATAACTAATCTCGTTGCTTCTCTAGTTGCGTACCAAGTGACATAGTGGTTTGGGCACTTGAATTTAGCGTTGAGAATCTTTGGTTCGATTCACAGTAGGTTCTCTCTCTCTCTCTCTCTCTCTTATATATATATATATATATATATATATATATATATATATATATATTCTTTTTTTTGTTTTAAAGTATTTATAGGCTCCATCAGGCTGCTCGTGAAGATGAAAAGATAGAAAGTATAATATCTGTTTATTTCATTTTACATATCTCCCCTCAACCAATTTCTCTTAAACTCTTTAGTTCCCTTTGATTCAGATCCTCAATGTGATCTCATCTACAAGTATTAGCTCTTGGTGTTCTGCAATTCTCAATCCTCAAGGCGTTCTCATCTATATTTTTTTATATTTTGTTTTTTAAATAATTCACAGTTTTTTAAGTTTTCGAATTACTTGATTGTTCTTTCAATAACTCATTCTGAATGTGTTGCATTGTTGTTCTTTGAACATTTGAAAGATAAGCATATAGACAATTTAAGTTGTTTAACATCTCTAAATTTTAATTGTTGATTTCTTATGTCTCTGTTTTACATGTTGTGATTATTGCGCTCTTTCACTTACTGTGTCGGGTTGAGGATATGAGATTTCATTATTCTGTAAGGTTTTATCGTTCTATAATTTTCAATTTTTAAAATATTTGTTTGTTCATGTCAAATATCCAGGGTATAGAGACTTAATTAGTAATTTTGCATCTTAAAAGATGTAACGCCCCGATCCCGCAGGTACGGGGACGTTATATGGCGACGTACATACGCGAGGTGAAAACACACTCACAAGTACGTTAAGCCTCAGTACATGATATAACTGCCATATAGACATGGGTCCCATCATGAAATAAGTACAAGAATACCTGCAGAAGAGGTTAGCGATCATAATAGATATGAAAAAGAGGGACAAATAAGATAACAGAAATAAATCACTAAAATACCTATGAATAGTCCCGATGAGGAATCTCCCATGTGACTCCAAGGCACTCTCTGAAGCTACGGTAACTCGGATCTCAACCTGGGCATGCAAACCCAGGGTCGTCAGAAAGCGACCTAGTGAGTGGTAAAATGAAAGAGGCAGTAAGTAGATACAATAGTAATACAAGCATGATAATAATAGGTAATACATCATATTGTACTGGTGATATCATATAATAAGGATATATATGAAGAATGTCATAAGCAGTAGAAATAGATAAACATGTAAGCAGTAGAAATATATTTATACATTTGTCATCATTAATATCGTCATTAAACCGGTTATCATCGGTCATGTCTATAGTCGTCTAGTGGTGACGTGATAGACGTGTATAGGCAGATGGGCCTATACAGTGTAATCACTATACGGTGTGGTGTATATACAGTAGTGATGTCTGCTATACAGAAAGCATAATATATGCAATGCAGAACATGCGTCGTATGCCATGCAATGCAGAACATGCGTCATATGCCATCACAGACAGTATAATATATGCCAGGTAAAGTAACAAGTATACAGGTAACATGATATCGGATAACATATGCCAGGTAAAGTAATAGGTATACAGGTAACATGATATCGGATAAAGTAGCATGAACAATAACAAGATAGCAGACAGGTACTAGGTATGTCATGTGATTTATACAATAGTAGCAATCAGTACCACCTGATATTTTAATCAATCTCTTCCAGTGTCCCATACCACTGGCAGTTCATACTGGAGCCCGCACTCCAGTCGAACCCATCTGGACATGGCCTACGGGTACCATTATCCAAACGAGAGAGTGACCAAATAACAAGTGTTCCCGACGTCACTATCGTGTATACTGTTTTATTATGTTAATTGGAAACCCATGGTCGAGGAGTTCTTATCGGGTGGATGTATCCCGTGCATACCCGGGATCACGGCCTTAAACAAGCCCCTGGCTGCTAGGACCAGGGCCCTCCGCTAAGAGGGGAGCATGAATCAAGTAACAAGAGCTCATGGAGCAATTGGTAGGTAACACTACCGTCCCCTGCAGTGGGAAAACAATATGGATCCAGTACATCACCCGATAAGATCTAATCAACCGTCAAGTCTCCCCATACCCCAGTTAGCTTTATGATCTGTTATATCAAGTATACAATGTAACAAGAACAACTATTGTACATGATACGGGTAACATGATAACTGGACCTGAGCTCTGTTGATAGCGTAGAACAATATAACGGGAATCAGGAACAATATAACATGAACAAAATATCATGAACAATATACCGGGAACGGGAACAATAGATGTGGGATTCCCACATATCGCATATCAACAGCTCTCATGTCCAGTAACGGGAAATCCGTATCAGTAACAGGCAACAATCATATAACATGGATACGATAACATGGAACAATAATCTGTGTAACATGCACGGTGAGTCATATGATAATAAGTGAGAAACATTCCATGCATGTGTATCTGTAATATGTAAGTATGACATAAATGTGTATGATGATCATGCTAACATGAAATGCGATAGTCCGTGTAGTGATATGTCGAGAATCCATGTAACGAGGATAATAATACATGACATAACGGTATTTCGTGTAGTGAGGCCGCTAAGTATCGATGGGCTATGCCTACGAAATAACAAGTGTGCCGTGTCATAGAATCTGTGTAACATGCACAGGTAATAACAGTGGTCAGTGTCTACTATCATGTACAATGAACTACAGTAGTTGTAAGCCTGCGTAGCACTAATATATGTAGGAACAGTGGTCTACTGTGTCTTATAGTACCGGTGTCTAGCATGCATGTCTAGTACCAGTGTAATGTCATAGTGTATCTGTGGATCAGTATACATGTAACGTGACTGTGATACAGTACATGTCATGATAGTGTCCAAACATATAGTGACATAGTGGTACGGATGTCAGTGGTCCATGAACATGACCTAATAGGTATCCAGTGTCACACTCTACGTTAGGGTGGCAATTGGGTCGGGTCGGGTCTAATTGGGTCGGGTCTTAAATGGGTCGACCCATAATCGGGTCGGGTCGACCCGACCCATTTATTTATATGGGTCAAAAATCCAAACCCAAACCCGACCCAGTATTATGTGGGTCGACCCGACCCGACCCATTTGTCCCATTTAACTAAATGGGTCGGCCGGGTCGGGTCGACCCGTTAGCGGTAAATGTTTTGTAGGAACCTTATTCTTACATTCTATAAGTAGATGACAGTGGCATAATGTTGGTTTCAATAAGTTAAAAATCATAAAATCATGTATATCAAATGCAATGCTTCTTATTCTCTGAAATAAAGGTGAAAGTATTAGTGGGATTGAGACAAACTCAGGGATTGTTTATGCAATATAATTTTGTTTATTTATGAGAATGTAGTTAAAATTAAGGGGCTTTAGGTTTTTCATAGAAGATTGTGCAATGTGTATGGTGTATTGGATTTTGATGAAGAAAGGATGGAGAGCTAAATTATGAAGTCCCTGAGCGGAAATGATAAATGATTCCCAAAAAAAATCTCTGGATCAAAAATATAAAAAGGTAAATGGGTCTTAGCGGGTCTTAGCGGGTTTGGTAGGTTTGGGTCGACCGACCCATTTATTAATCGGGTCTGGTGGGTCGACCCGATTACGACCCAAACCCGTATAGCTCAAACCCATACCCACTTACTCTGGGTCGGGTCGGATCGGGTCTGGCGGGTCGGGTCTGAATTGCCCCCTACTCTACGTCTCTTAGGTATCAGGCATAATTTAAGTACAGTGTTTATTACAATGTTTTAATATTGTGTACCAATTAGGATTTACCGTTAGGATTTACCGGTAATTAGTAAAGCAACCAAGTTCAATTAATAGACTAAAAAGATAATTTATAAAATAAAAACACTCACAAACTAGCCATAGGATTGTAGCTCTCTTTCCCACGATCGCAACGGATCCAAAATCGTCTGAATCGGAGTCTGGATGCTCCAGATATCGCCCAAATACTAAATCATAACAAACAGGGTTAAATATGTAAATAACATATTAAATGCAAATACGAAAATGTCCAGGGGGTTTTCTGTAAATTTACCTTTATTGGGTTTGAATGCGGGTTTGGGCTCATAACGGGTCGGGTTTAGATCCAAACCCAAACCCAAATGAAAGTGGGTTAGTGGGTTAATGGATAGGGCTTATTGGGTTTCCATTCAACCAATAGGGGTCTAGTGGGTTCGGGTGTGAACCCGAACCCAATAACATACACACACACCCACACACAGCACTCACATCCACTCACACTTACACACTCACTCACTCACTCACACACACACACGCACACAGCATTCACACTCACACTCACACACACACACACACACACACACACACACACACTCACTCACTCACACGCACGCACGCACGCACGCACACAGCACTCACATTCACTCACTCACACACACACACTCACACTCACACAAACACACACACACACACTGCGCACACACACAGAGCACACACAACACACACACACAAACACACACAGCATCCACACACACATAACACACACACACACAACACACAACACAAAACACACACACTATACACAACACACACCACACACTCACTCGCAGAGAGAGCAGGCAGCAGCAGCAGCGCTGCTGCTGCTGCGACCGCCGTGGCCGGCCACAGGCCGGCGGCGCCCGCCGCGGCCCACGCCGGCAGCAGGGGGAGAGAAAGAGGGGAGAGAGAGTTTACCAGGGAGAGAGAGAAAGAGAAGAAAGAGGGAGAAATTAGAGAGAGAGATTTAGGAGAGAGAAATTGTGAGAGAGAATGAGAAGAGGGGGGATTTTATGGGAGAGAGAGAGAAAGGGATGGGTTAAGAGGCAGTGAGGGAAATTTAAAGAGAGGAGAGAGGGTGATTAGGGATTTAATTAGAGAGAGAGAGGGAGAGAACTTGGTAGAGAGAGAGAGGGAGAGAACTTGGAGAGAGAGAGAAAATCCATGGAGGAGAGAGAGGAGGGATTTAAATGGAGGGAGGGGAGTTGAGGCGGTTTGAGAGGCGGTGGGGGGAATTCTCTGGAAAAAGCCAGAGAAGAGAAGAGAAAGAAAAAGAAAACTAAAAAAATAATATTATATTATTATTATATTGGTCCAAAATGCGACCAGCTCCGAACGGTGTCCAAAAATTACAGAAAATCGAAAATATTATCCAATATGAAAACGGTTTGTCAAAACTTAATCCGGTTTGCAAATTAAAAATCCCGGAAGTTGTCCCGATACCGGGCGACACCGGTTTGGCCGGATTTTCGAAATCAGAAAAATCCCAAAAATACCCCAATGTAGATAATATGATTCTAAGACCCATGGTGAAAGCGGATTCTCAAAATCCAACTCCGTTTGTGAAAGAAAAATCGTAAAGCCTATTATTGGTAGCGATCGACACCGACTACGGCGATTTTTCAAAATAATCCAGAAAATCCTGAAAAATCTCAAATATTAGAAAATAATTTTTGAAACTGAAATCAGCTAAATCGGACTACTACGGAGGTCAAATCAATTTTTGTACGTCGTATCGCGTACCGATACTGTTATACGTACACCGGGGATCAGGGGGTTACAAAAGACAAGAAAAATTAATTTTAAATAATTATATTTTAAAATTAAGTCAAAAAATACTTTGCATGTCTTACGTTAACTATTTAAGAACAAGTTTTTAAGTAAGCATATACATTGCCTATCGTGTTGTATTGCCTGTCCGAAGTCTGAATGAAAGATGAGGGTTTGAATAACAAATTTTAACAAGAAGAAAAATATATATAATATAAATCAACTTTTATGTAATATAACAAAAACACTTGTTATATCAAATTAAGCCACCATGTCTTGAAACAACCTTGTCCATAACGCATAGAGTAGGCGAGGAGACAGATAAATTAGGTTTTTGTTTTCCATTGATTATGCAAAGGGAAAACTTACAAAAAAAGTGGTCGAGGAGCTAAATTACAAGTAATTAAAAGAAAAATTACAGGTAGATCTCCTCTGACATTTCTGAGAAAATGTGTCGATAGGAATTTGATCAACGCACGATCACTTTATCCCTTTGACGATGCGATCAATCAGACAATTGGAATATCGTCTGATGGGATTCCCTTCTCGCCTGGTTCGGGGAATCGGAAATAGAAGGTTGATAGAACCCTCTTGTTATTTCTCGAGCTGCCTCAGCTTAGGAATCCCTTCTCGCTTGGTTTCGGAGATCCTTGAGAGGGAGAAAGATCTTAGGGTATTAGCACCCTGATTAGAGAAGTAATTTTTTGAATTCTTGGAAGTAAGAAAATAGATCTCTATCCTTAGCCGTCTCTCCTTTGTCCGTCTCTCTAGCTCTCGTCCCTGGTAGTCTATTTATAAGGAGGAGTAGGGGTATATTCGCCCTGAAAATCTGAAAACAGATTGGGTCAATCTGTTTCACATCCGGTAAGTAGCCTCGTCGCTAGGTTAGAATCAGCTTCTACGAAACTAGGAATAACTGATCTCTTGATACGCTCTGCTAAATGACGGATACTCCCTTGATTCTTTTCAAATAACTGAAAGATCTCCCCTGATCTTCTCACTTGATTGGGAGAGTCAAAAGATCATGGCAAAAACTGCCAAATTTGATCTCATTTAGATTTGATCTCAATTAGATTTGACCTCATCTAGAGATTTGATTGGTCAAAGGTGACCATAAAAGACCCGCAGCGGAGTCGTTGGTTGAGCTCATGGCAGAGCTGGGAGAAGCATCTGGCGAAGTTAAAGAAAGCTCTTCAGCAGAGCTGGATAACCTTGTGGCGAAACTACCAATTACCCTTTTGCGTAGCTGCATGGGGCTTCAAGTGAAGCTAACTCTCTGCGGAGTTAACTGAATATTTCTGTGCGAAGTTGCAAGTTAGCTCGCAGCGAGGCTGTGAAGGAGCTTCCTGTGATGCTAAGCAACTTTGGCTTCTTATGCGAGACTTATCTCGTGGGCTCGTGCGAGACTAAGTGTTGAGCTAACTTAGTGTCTCTGGACCTGCTTAGGCCTTCTCACAAGCTTTTCTTGGCTTACTGTTTGCTTCACTAGATTAGTAGAGTCTAAGTTGTTGATACGTCCCTTTGAGATGGGTAAAGAACTGGTCGTCAGCATGTCTGCCGCTTGTTTTTTGTAGATCTCAACAAGTTAGATATTGTTCAGACCAGTTAGGAATCTAGTCTTTTTTAGAGTGTCAACAGTTTTCTTTTTCTTTACAAATATATCTTCCCTTCTTTGGTTCTCAAGTGCATGAAATTGTTTTGTTTTGTTTTGTTTTTTCTTTTCTTTTCTTTTTTCTGAATAGACATATAGTAGAAAAAAATATATTTTCTCTCATATTTGATGTACACACAGAATATAAATTTCTTAATCCTAACAGATGCTAACATGAATATTTTGTCCATCTTTCTTATACTTTTGACTTTCACCCCTCTACCATCTAGCCAAACACTCAATAGTTGGGGGCTATTAAAAAAAAAAAAAACTCAATGAATGAATATACCCGCTCACCTTAACTTAAAAAAAGGCTAAAGTGATAATTAATTAATACATCCTGATTTATTGAAAACTGATCATTTTTTTCTTTCTCCGGGGGTTAAATTTTTCAATACTATCATAAAGTATCATTATATTTCCAAAAAAATCCCCTAAAACATTTTAGTTATAATCATATTGTAAGTGTAAAAGTATTTAGATCTTTTCGCTAGCAATGTTAACGTCATTTAGGATCAAAATGAGAAAAGTAAAATTTGTAGCAGTATTTTTGAGAATATCATGATAGTTTATGATAGTATTTCGATAATTTAATAATTTCCAATGTTGCATAAAGCGGGCCAGAAGAGGATTTTTTCCCCCTTTTTTCGCCCCATTTACGCAACATTCGAAATGGGGAGGACAAAAGAAAAAAAAGAAAAAAAAATTTCTCTTGGTAGTTAAATTCAGAGCAACTCCAAGCATGATTCATGAATGAGGACTCAAGAGTATGTAAGCTTATCATCTATCCTAGTTTTCAAAGTTTTATTGTGTGAAGGAACTTGTGGAACAAGAGATGAAAAGATATTATCTAAATAAATTTTATTTATATTTTTGAAATTTATACTCAAAGAACAATTTCACAATAACAAATGGCTAATTAATTTTAAAATTCATTTTTGAGTTCCAGCTTGAAATTCTATTGGCAGCTGCTTCAACCACCAACTTGCTTAGGTCCTCTTCTAGCCACAATTTCCCATTAATTAATTACCAATAGTTTGTAAAATGCTTGAAACTAAATCACTATAATTAATCATTTTATGAGGTGATTAGGCTCTAATTAGCTAAGGTTGTTGATTATGGTGGTGGTTAAGTAATATTCTTTCAATAAAACACAATGAAAAGTTGAACTAACAAATTAGTCAAGTCTTATTCTAGCCACATTTAGCTATACATATATTTATATATATATCATATAAATGCAACCTTATAGGTAACGAAGATAATAAGAGTAATTATGTGTAAATGTCATTTGTCACTTCAAATGCAAGCTTCCCTTCTAGGTAATTAATTTGCTAATACTATGAGGTGAGCTCTAGGTTCTTAAGATTCCAAGTGCTCAATCATTGGCAATGTCTTAAGATTAATCACGTCGCCCATTGGCTAACATCACCAATTAATGCGGCAATTAAGTACAATTAAACATGATTAGTATAAGTTGGAGTGTCCAACTGAACAAAATTAATCTATTAATTAAAAAGATTTTCTACTCTGGTCATAGAGATTTTTTTTTTCAATTTTTTTTTTTTGCTTTTGACATCAAATGGCCTAAAAAATTAATAGAAAAGATAAGCTTCCATATTCTTTGTTTATAAGCTTTGCATTGTAACAGTCAGTTGGGTGATGTGATGAAAAGTGCCGTCCTAACCAAAATTTATATTAGAAACTGTTGGATTTTGCTTAACAGGAATCAATCTGACAACTATTCAAGATCACTGAAATATCAACAATCTAATTGGCCAGGTCGGCAAATATCAGGTGGGAGGTTTTCCGTTCAATAGAACGTTCCTTAATTTAAGAACCACCTTTTAATTTTCTTCCTTGGTTAAACACCAATTAGACTGAATCTAAATCAGTCTCGATATACTGAATATCAGTATATCCCCTGTATAAAGAAATTAATTCACTTGTACAGTACTTGGAGTGAGGTACGCTTAGAGCGAATCTTCTTAAGACAATTACGTCCCCCGCACTGGTGCTAACGGGTTACTGGACGCTGGTCTCCCAAGATACAACACTCCTTCACGGCATTTGGATAGTACTACCAAATCACCGTACGGTCGAACTGTAGTCAACCCGTACCTTCACAGGATCGTTGAAGCAGCAGGACAAAGACAAATTTCGGGTGAATATTGCCTTTACTTTGGAGGAGCACCCACTGTAGAAGACGAAGGAAGGTTGAAGAATATTCTTCTTCAGAAGTCCCAGATTCAGACAACAATTCTATTTCAAGAATCTGTTGAATTTTCTGAGCTCTCTTTCAGAACGAATTTTACAGAATCTCTTTGGAAGTCGCTTCGGAAACCGAGTTACTGATTTCCCACTTCCCGTTGGAAGTCACTTCAGAACTCCACTTCCAAGTTCAGAACGCAGTAACTCACTTCGCAGTTCAGAATGTGTAACATCCCGGAATTTTTAATATTATTTCTTTTCCTAAAGAATATTTTAATTCTCAGCCATGAGTTAATGGTGGATAATTGGGACTGATAACTATAATCTTCGGCACACTTTAATCTTGAATTAGTGTTACAATGCAAATTGTAATTTATATATCTATAATTAAATTTTCTGGATAATCAAAGGAGAAATTGGTGTTAATAAATTATTACAAATATGTGAGATGTAAATATATCATAGATGTATGTAAGGGATAACCATGTATATACAAGGTGTCACATATTCATATACTTGAAAATATTTATACATGATGTATATACATACCCCCCCACCAACCATACCCCCCTTAGTTTAATAAAAATACTAGTTAGTGGAGGGGGTAGGTGAGCATGTGAGTAATAGATGAAGGGCTAGGATGCCCCTGATTTGTACAAGGACACTTGGCAAGAGATGGAGTGTGGCAAACTTGTAAATAGGAAGGAACTGAAATCACTAATTTTCAGCCCAAAATTTCTCACCTCACATCTTCTTCAACCTCTCAATTCTTGAAACCCTAGAACCCATTTCTCTCCTAGATGAACCCTCAAACTTATCTCCTCTTTTTCCCCATCCTTAAGCTTCTAGAGAGAGAGAGAGACCTCGAGGAGTGGAGAAAGGGGGGCGGCCAGCCCTGCCTGGCCGCGGCCAGCGCCGCCGCGGCGCGCGCGGGCCGCCGGCCGCGGCGGCCTCCAAGCTAGGGGTGATCGAGGAGGGGGAAAAGGGAAGTTTTCTCTATAAAAAAGACAAGTTTTTAAAGTAAATTCTGTCCTAGATCTGATTTTTTTGTGGTGAATTCATCTAATACCTCAATAAATTCTGATTTAAGTTTAACAGAGAATTTGTGTGTGAAATAAGTATTAACCTTCAAGGTTATTGGTGAATCTAATACTAGAAGATATCTTGTTGATCTCTTGAATAGGATCATGGTTTGGGTTCATGTGGAAGCTAAAAGATTTGCGAAGAATTCTCCGAATGAAGGTGAGAATTTGTTGGGTTAGGTTATTAATTAAATGAATATTGTGGGCAAGAATATTTTAATAGAATATGGCCATGTGATATTGTTTTAATAGTAAGAATTGGGGTGGGGTATTGGACTCCATGTAAGTATTAATTAGAAATATATTATTGTGTTAGAAAGAATGATATAGCCATAATAATCTTGTTGGTATAATTTCAAGGGTAAGAGGCTAGCAATACGTAATTACCAAATAAGTATCCCCTACGAGAACATTGTAATTTACTTGATATTCATCTAAGAGTTGTATGTGTGACGTTGTTGCTACTATCAAATAGGGGGATTGGCATATCGAAGTCCGATGTGATCATTCGGAAAGGAAACACGAGGCGATGCTCGGTACGAACCTCCCTTGTAGAACGCTCAACTTGAAGGTGAGTGGGGTTTTTAAATAAATTGGACCGCTTTATACTAAATTGCAAATATGTTAGTAATTTGTTGATTTAGCATTTTGCCAAATTTCATATGCGGCTTGCATTTCGAAGTATAGTTCACAATGGCATTGACATGCATGTTACGGAATAGAATTCATTATGGGTGACATGAATGTGATTAGTGTATGTTATTTGATTTTGTACATATATGTATATGTGATATGTTTGGTTAAGATAAGGATACTAATTTTGCATAAGAATACATGGTAATGGGCAAGTACTCATTTAGAGTATCACTCCATATATGAAATGATGTGCTTTGTACATGAGCCTTATGAAATTGAATGTGCCGATCTTGTGGGTATTTGGATGTATGTGTACATATATGTCTTATTGAGGAGGAAGGGACCCGTATGCTGGGCGGAGTGCGAAGACGGTGCTATATGTTAAAATGTGTATATATCAGGAGGAAGGGACCCGTATGCAGGGCGGAGTGCGAAGACGGTGCTATATAAATATGTGTATGTATATGGAGGAAGGGACCCGTATGCAGGGCGGAGTGCGAAGACGGTGCTAAGATATATATATATATATATATATATATATATATATATATATATATATATTATATATATATATATATATATATAATATATATATATATATATATATATATATATATATATATATGCAACGTTCAAATGATTGAAAATGAATGGCTATGTGTGACAGATATGTATGTGTGTGTGCGTGACACTAACGGTATGTTAGATGTGTTATTGTATATGATAGTGAATACATCTGATACTGGTCATGTGTACAGTTATCAGCATAAATTGATTATTAATTGGAAGTAAATGAAAATCAAGTAGAAGCATTCGGTATCACATACTTTATGTGCCACACTCATCTTATTTTCATGTATCATGAATAATATACATTGTTAATGCCATGCTACAATTATGAATGAAATTTGACTCCACTCACTGAGCTGTCGAGCTCACCCCCCTATAGCTTCATGATTTTTCAGGACAAGCCAGGGATAAATAGCAGCTAAAGGCAAGAATAGGGTACTGAAAGGGTGCACAACATTCATTATGTGGGCCTATCAAACTTCTTTATTGATTGTAATTAAGTAATGTAGTTATATACATGTACATGGAGATGATGTATATATATATGTAGATTTGTGTAGGAACTCTTAATGGGTAGTATCTTGGGTTGGCTTATGTTAGATGGTGATACAAGGAGATTATCCTTAAGCAAATTCTTGAATTGTTATCTTGTGTTGTATTCCTAAAATAAACGTGTGAGAATTTAAGTAGGCGATGTCCAGCCGAAATTGTGATATATTCTACTGCATGGGATGTTTCGTATTGGAATTGTATGTATCTATGTATCAGAGTAAACTTCGTATTTTCAAAGAAAGTGCTGCCGAAAATTTTAAGAAATTTGGAGATCATTATGATAATCTGTGGATCAATTTAATGTTTATATATGGAAAAATTATGAAAACTGGGACCGTTACAGTTGGTATCAGAGCAAAGGTTTAGAAATGAGGAGTAAGGCTAAGACATAGGGCCTAGAAAGTGTAGGCATAAGAATGTGATCTAGAATTGTTATTTACACATTGGGATTGATCTATAAGACTAATATGTATGTATGTGTACATTGTTTGATTGATAGCGTGACAGTATATGAGAATTTCCAAGGGGGATAGTCCGTTCTGACGTATATGATTGATCTCGAAGTGCAGGATATTGATTATTTTCATACGTTCGAATGAGGGCATACCCGCGTGTCTTGATTCGAATGCGTTCTATTGGGGGTGCGGGCCCTCAGTATGAGCTGCCAGTGATATGGGACACTGGAATATGAAAGTAATTGAAATATCAGGCAAATCAAGATAAATCGGAACAGAAGAACCTTATTAAGAATCTGGATTGTGGGATAACCAAAGTCTCAGATACAAGAATGTAAGGGATATGTCATACTGAAAGGATTATGAAATTGCTACTCTTTGAAGAAGCATCCTTATATAGGGATAATTAATACTATGTGAATATGGAATGAGGAGAGGATGACATGGTTGGAGAATCTAGAGACATAATCATAGGTACCCTAGTGTTTAATAAGTTGGTTAATGCATACTTGTGTAGATAATTGTGAGTCCACCAGTATGCTGAGGGACTGATGGTATGAATGTCATTTGTTTTGTATGTACAGTGGCCTGATCATTGTATGTGAAATTTGAGAAGCAAGTTACATTGTGAGACAATCTTGCATGGTAATATTATGCAGATCCTTATCAAAGATTTTAAAAATTTCGCACTTTTGTAAGAGGCTTTTCAGTGGGTGAATCATATTGATAAATAAGAAACCCTTATCTTCTGTCTCAACCAATTATTGTATACAGACTCAAGTCAGGTGCTCACCGCAAGTTGCAACTATCGTAGATATTGCGCTAAGTTCCATCATGTCTAATAACATGAAATAGCGTTCGGATTCACTAGACGAAACCTGATCAAGTAACAACATCCATGAGAACAATAATTATAAATTATTGTGAATTTTATGCAAAGATGTACCTGTGGTATGGGTAGTCACTATTTACACAGAGTAATCCTTTCGAAATTAGGGAAATTAAAAATTTGATACATTATGACATCTAAATGTGGATAATGATATCAGTGATTATAACTTATTCGTCGAGCATATGATAGGGTATAAAACCTAAGCTGTCGATTTTGTAATGAAGTT
The DNA here is from genome assembly GCA_038442645.1 of Agave tequilana. Classification (NCBI taxonomy): domain Eukaryota; kingdom Viridiplantae; phylum Streptophyta; class Magnoliopsida; order Asparagales; family Asparagaceae; genus Agave; species Agave tequilana. Next base: position 33,743 of record JAVJIF010008613.1, read on the forward strand.
AAATATATAGTTAAGAGATAATTTGAGTCAACTTCTCACCTCTTGCGAGTAAAGAGGGATGGCTTCGTAATGTAGAAAAGATGTTAATACGATAGATTATAATGGGAAGCATGTAATAATCCTTTAATAGTTAAGGTCTCAAAAACCATAATCATAATAGTTCGGGAAATTATTGAAGGAAGTGAATAATTGTGAAGAATGAAAATTTCTCATGACAGATAAGAATGATATGAAATAATGACTCTGGCAATTCTCAAAACATTCTTGGGGCAACTCAAGTTGCAGTGAAAAGCAAATTTGGATCTCTGATGCCTTTAACTATTGGATACTACAAATCAACTTGAATCTGTTGAATATCGATTAACCTTACCACCAGAAGTATTGATCAGAGTAATGAAACCTTGGTAATAGTAATGTATATTTATGTTAGAAATGGGATTTATCATGACTTAGAACAAATTCTTGTTATTTAGAAAACAACGAGCATAAGTAAAGTGTTACAGTTATTGCAATATTAAAAAAAAAAAAAAACTCTGTGTCAACTGTAATAGAAGGATTGCTAACTTACCTATAATTGGTAAATTGTGGTGGGAAACTAACTCGGAAAGGAGGATGATCAGATACTAGTGTACTCATCGCATCATGAATAAGTGGATGAAAGGCATGATTTTAGCATTCTTTGATTGAATTAACTTCGTCCAGTCAATAAAGTATTAAATGATATACAGTAGTAAATAAAAGTCATTGAGAGTTTGAATTTTTTTATCTATTTTGTTTGATCATGACAGATATTTTTTGAGGAACTGATGCAAGTTCTAGTCTACAATTAAAGTAATTAAAATGTAAACCACTTCTCATGACACAGGATTTTATATGGGAGTTCTCTAGAAATTTCAGTTGTTGTTAAGGCATATCCGATATAATTGTGACACAATCAGACAGAAAAGTAGTTTGAATCCATAACACTTTAGACCAATCGAATATCTGAGTTTAAATTGGATCTGTTTTTACCGACTGACTTCACCGCCGGAAAAACATTCAAAGTTACAAAGCTCTGAGGGCAAGATTGATGTTAAGAAGGGATTTGACCTTAAATAAAGTGGGAAATTATTTTAAAGGAACTATCATTGGTTATGAAGTAAAATTATTATATCAAGCATGGAGGCAATCAGCAACATCTGCGTGTGAAGGATTGAATCCTTGTTATATTTCAGCATAGAATTTTTATATATTCCTTGCATAACCTGGAAGTTGAGCTGCCAAAGTTCATACAAACAGAGGTGAGCTGAAATTCGAAAGGGATATATTCTATAGTTAGAAACCTGTGCAGATTTTAAGTCAAGTGTAAATTGTAAACGTTACATGGAACCGGAAGATGAATTACAAATATTTAACCCTACCTTATTCCAATGGCAATAAGTTTCGAGGACGAAACTTTCTTAAGGAGGGTAGAATGTAACATCCCGGAATTTTTAATATTATTTCTTTTCCTAAAGAATATTTTAATTCTCAGCCATGAGTTAATGGTGGATAATTGGGACTGATAACTATAATCTTCGGCACACTTTAATCTTGAATTAGTGTTACAATGCAAATTGTAATTTATATATCTATAATTAAATTTTCTGGATAATCAAAGGAAAAATTGGTGTTAATAAATTATTACAAATATGTGAGATGTAAATATATCATAGATGTATGTAAGGGATAACCATGTATATACAAGGTGTCACATATTCATATACTTGAAAATATTTATACATGATGTATATACATACCCCCCCACCAACCATACCCCCCTTAGTTTAATAAAAATACTAGTTAGTGGAGGGGGTAGGTGAGCATGTGAGCAATAGATGAAGGGCTAGGATGCCCTTGATTTGTACAAGGACACTTGGCAAGAGATGGAGTGTGGCAAACTTGTAAATAGGAAGGAACTGAAATCACTAATTTTCAGCCCAAAATTTCTCACCTCACATCTTCTTCAACCTCTCAATTCTTGAAACCCTAGAACCCATTTCTCTCCTAGATGAACCCTCAAACTTATCTCCTCTTTTTTCCCCATCCTTAAGCTTCTAGAGAGAGAGAGAGAGACCTCGAGGAGTGGAGAAAGGGGGGCGGCCAGCCCTGCCTGGCCGCGGCCAGCGCCGCCGCGGCGCGCGGGCCCGGCCGCGGCGCGCGGGCCGCCGGCGGCGGCCTCCAAGCTAGGGGTGATCGAGGAGGGGGAAAAGGGAAGTTTTCTCTATAAAAAAGACAAGTTTTTAAAGGTAAATTCTGCCCTAGATCTGATTTTTTTTGTGGTGAATTCATCTAATACCTCAATAAATTCTGATTTAAGTTTAACAGAGAATTTGTGTGTGAAATAAGTATTAACCTTCAAGGTTATTGGTGAATCTAATACTAAAAGATATCTTGTTGATCTCTTGAATAGGATCATGGTTTGGGTTCATGTGGAAGCTAAAAGATTTGCGAAGAATTCTCCGAATGAAGGTGAGAATTTGTTGGGTTAGGTTATTAATTAAATGAATATTGTGGGCAAGAATATTTTAATAGAATATGGCCATGTGATATTGTTTTAATAGTAAGAATTGGGGTTGGGGTATTGGACTCCATGTAAGTATTAATTAGAAATATATTATTGTGTTAGAAAGAATGATATAGCCATAATAATCTTGTTGGTATAATTTCAAGGGTAAGAGGCTAGCAATACGTAATTACCAAATAAGTATCCCCTACGAGAACATTGTAATTTACTTGATATTCATCTAAGAGTTATATGTGTGACGTTGTTGCTACTATCAAATAGGGGGATTGGCATATCGAAGTCCGATGTGATCATTCGGAAAGGAAACACGAGGCGATGCTCGGTACGAACCTCCCTTGTAGAACGCTCAACTTGAAGGTGAGTGGGATTTTTAAATAAATTGGACCGCTTTATACTAAATTGCAAATATGTTAGTAATTTGTTGATTTAGCATTTTGCCAAATTTCATATGCGGCTTGCATTTCGAAGTATAGTTCACAATGGCATTGACATGCATGTTACGGAATAGATTTCATTATGGGTGACATGAATGTGATTAGTGTATGTTATTTGATTTTGTACATATATGTATATGTGATATGTTTGGTTAAGACAAGGATACTAATTTTGCATAAGAATACATGGTAATGGGCAAGTACTCATTTAGAGTATCACTCCATATATGAAATGATGTGCTTTGTACATGAGCCTTATGAAATTGAATGTGCTGATCTTGTGGGTATTTGGATGTATGTGTACATATATGTCTTATTGAGGAGGAAGGGACCCGTATGCTGGGCGGAGTGCGAAGACGGTGCTATATGTTAAAATGTGTATATATCAGGAGGAAGGGACCCGTATGCAGGGCGGAGTGCGAAGACGGTGCTATATAAATTTATGTATGTATATGGAGGAAGGGACCCGTATGCAGGGCGGAGTGCGAAGACGGTGCTAAGATATATATATATATATGCAACGTTCAAATGATTGAAAATAAATGGCTATGTGTGAAAGATATGTATGTGTGTGTGCGTGACACTAACGGTATGTTAGATGTGTTATTGTATATGATAGTGAATACATCTGATACTGGTCATGTGTACAGTTATCAGCATAAATTGATTATTAATTGGAAGTAAATGAAAATCAAGTAGAAGCATTCGGTATTACATACTTTATGTGCCACACTCATCTTATTTTCATGTATCATGAATAATATACATTGTTAATGCCATGCTACAATTATGAATGAAATTTGACTCCACTCACTGAGCTGTCGAGCTCACCCCCCTATAGCTTCATGATTTTTCAGGGCAAGCCAGGGATAAATAGCAGCTAAAGGCAAGAATAGGGTACTGAAAGGGTGCACAACATTCATTATGTGGGCCTATCAAACTTCTTTATTGATTGTAATTAAGTAATGTAGTTATATACATGTACATGGAGATGATGTATATATATGTAGATTTGTGTAGGAACTCTTAATGGGTAGTATCTTGGGTTGGCTTATGTTAGATGGTGATACAAGGAGATTATCCTTAAGCAAATTCTTGAATTGTTATCTTGTGTTGTATCCCTAAAATAAACGTGTGAGAATTTAAGTAGGCGATGTCCAGCCGAAATTGTGATATATTCTACTGCATGGGATGTTTCGTATTGGAATTGTATGTATCTATGTATCAGAGTAAACTTCGTATTTTCAAAGGAAGTGCTGCCGAAAATTTTAAGAAATTTGGAGATCATTATGATAATCTGTGGATCAATTTAATGTTTATATATATGGAAAAATTATGAAAACTGGGACCGTTACAGAATGTATAGAGAGAGAAGAGTTTTTCTGATTTTTTTTTTTCAATTAAGAATCCGGAGCGCTATTTATAGCGCTCCAGGAGGGGCCAACGGGTCCGAACCCAACGAAAGATTGAAATCTTTCGACCCAATAGTCACAACTGTTGGCTATCCAACTGACGCACCAAACAGTCATAACTGTTGGCTGTCTAACTGACGCGGAGCAGGTCCGTTGGCGGGGGGGGTTCGGATCCGGATAGTGGAGCGGGTCTGGCTCGGGTAGCGGAGTAGGTATGCTCGCAACCCATACCCGTGAGACCCGATTCAAAAAGAACCAGGCCGGGTAGGGAACCCGAACCCGGACCTGGTCCCGAGCCCGAGCCCGCACCGGCACCGGCACCGGCCGGCCGCCGCCAGCGGCGCGCGCGCGCATGTGTCGGCATAGTTCCCTCCCAATCGCGCGCGAAAACTCCAAGTACCCAAAGGGCACGCCCTTTGTTCTCAATTTTCTCTATTTAAACACAATGAACTTCCATCCCATGGCCAATGTTTAGACTTGAATATCTCATTCATTCGAAGTCGGAATTGAACATGTGAATATACCACGTTCATCCCCAATGGAAGGAGAACACATTCCAACCATCATCCAATTGATTTGATCAACGGATCTCGCCGTAATTCAATTTAAAGATTCACTTTATATTCTTCAATTCCAACAATCCCCCACAATGAATGGAGATTCAAGGAAATGACACACAAAGAGACTGACTTAATTGTGAAAGGTACATTAGAAAAGAAACTGTATCAGGATAGGTGAACTAGGTCTTGAACCTTCCATAGCGAAAGTTTTAACGGACTTACTGGCTAATCAGTGAACTAGGTCTTGAACTGTTAGCCGTTAGTGTAAGCCAAGTCAACAAGCTTCACACAGTGACTTTCCAAATGAACTTTGGTTCTCGGTTGTGTCCGTTTTGGTCCTGGACATTCTTGGTTTCAGATAGTATCTTTAGGGAATAACAGCCTCCATAAAAATTCCCAAAGAGCCGACCCAACTCTATACTCACATAGGTGATCGTCCTATTAAGAGTAGTCTACTCTACTCCACTTGTTTAGTAACAAGATATAGGCATCATTAAAAGCGTTAAGCTTATCCTTAATCCATTTGTAGAAAAGAACTTATGTGCACCTTAGGAATGGATTGGAGTCAAGCTCCCAAGTGCTTACTTGCTGAGTCAATCATAACTAGTTTTTCCTCTTGAACTTAGTCCATGGGATCTCCAGTCGCTAAGTGAGGTTTCCATTAAGCTGACTCGGTATGGTTAGGCTTTTAGACCCATTCCCCTCGATGCGCAGTTTATATGCTCTCTACTTAAACCTTTAGTAAGCGGATCCGCTAAATTATCCTTTGACGATACAAAGTTAATAGAGATAATTCCATTTGAGAGCTACTGCTTCACGGTATTATGTCTACGACGAATATGTCTAGACTTACCGTTGTATATAACATTTTGTGCCCTAGATATAGCTGCTTGATTATCGCAGTGTATACATATAACGGGCACTGGCTTTTGCTGTAATGGTATATCTTCTAAGAATTGTCGAAACCATTCTGCTTCTTCTCCAGCCTTATCTAAGGCTATGAATTCCGATTCCATAGTGGAACGGGCAATACATGTTTGCTTAGAAGATTTCCAAGATACCGCTGCTCCTGCTAGAGTAAATACGTATCCGCTAGTTGATTTTGATTCCTCAGAATATGCAATCCAATTAGCATCACTGTATCCTTCAAGTACAGGTGGATACTGTCCATATCTCAAGGCATATTCCTTGGTATGTGATACGTAACCCAACACTCGTAGTAGAGCGGTCCAATATTGATCACTAGGATTGCTAGTGTATCTGCTTAACTTGCTTACAACGTAAGCAATATCGGGTCTAGTGCAATTCATCAAATACATTAGACTTCCGATAATCTGAGAATACTCCAACTAGCGTATTCCAGTTCATGTATTCTTATGAAGGTGGACGTGTGGGAGAAAAGGATTTGTATTCTCTTTATCCCATGATCCTTGAATCTTTCTATCATCTTATCCACATAGTGAGATTGAGATAGACTGATTCCATCTGGTGTTCTGGTGATTTTAATTCCTAAAATTACATCAGCAACCCCAGATCCTTCATGTCAAAACTGTTGGATAACATTCTTTTAGTGGACTTAATAATTTCAATATTAGTCCCAAGTATCAACATGTCGTCTACATAAAGACAAACAATGATACATGCATTTTCAACTGTTTTCGTGTAAACACACTTATCGCATTCATTGATAGTGAATCCATCTTTGATCATGACACTATCAAATTTCTCATGCCATTATTTTGGAGCCTGCTTTAGACCGTATAAGGATTTTACCAATTTACACACCTTGTGTTCTTGGCCCTTGACTATAAATCCTTCAGGTTGCTTCATATATATCTCTTCATTTAATTCATCATTTAAGAATGCAGTCTTGACATCCATTTGATGGATATCTAAGTTATGCAATACTGCAATTGCAATCAACATCCGAATGGACGTTATTCTTGTTACTGGTGAATAAGTATCGAAGTAGTCAAGTCCTTCTTTTTGTCGTAACCCTTGGCTACTAATCTAGCCTTGTACTTATCGATAGATCCATCGGGTTTTAATTTTCGTTTGAAAATTCACTTACACCCATTGGTTTACTGCCAGGAGGCAAGTTTACCAATTCCTAAGTATGATTACTTAGTATGGATTCTATTTCGCTATTTATAGCTTCTTTCCACATTTGTGCTTCTGGGGTTGACATAGCCTCTTTAAATGTTTGAGGCTCGCTTTCAATAGCGTATGCTATGAAATCTGGACCAAAAGATTTTGAGATTCTAGATCTCTGACTTCTTCTTGGTTCAATTTCCGCATTAACAGTCAGTTCCTCGGGGCTTTCGTCCCTGAACGCCATCTCATGTGTTCTTTTCCCAGAAGTCTTATCTGTTTTCCGTTTATATGAAAAAATATCTTCAAAGAACACAACATCTCTAGATTCGATAATCATGTTTACATGAATATCTGGTATTTCTAATTTATGAACCCGAAATCTGTAGGCACTACTATTCAAGGCATAACCTACGAATATGCAGTCCATAGTTTTTGCTCCCAATTTAGTCTTTTTAGGTAATGGTGCCAGCACCTTTGCAAGGCACCCCCACATTTTGAGGTAATGGTAGGAAGGTGTCCTTCCATACTATAACTCAATAGTATTAGACCAAGTTTCTTGTAGGGTACTCTATTTAGAATATAATTTGCAGTTAATAGAGCTTCCCCCCACAAGTTCTGCGGAGCTCCAGAACTTACGAGCATGAAATTGACCGTCTCCTTCAAAGTTCTGTTCTTCCGTTCAGCAATTTCATTTTACTGTGGAGTATATGGTGCTGTTGTTTGATGGATTATACCAAATTTAGCACATAACTCACTAAAATCATTTGATTCATATTCTCCGCCTCTATCGGATTTTAGAATCTTAATTTTCTTGTTGAGTTGATTCTCAACTTCGGCTTTATATGTTATAAACATATTTATTGCCTCATCCTTACTGTTTAAAAGATACACATAACAGTATCTTGTACAGTCATCAATAAAAGTAATAAAATAATTTTTACCGCCTCTAGTTGGCATAAACTTCAAGTCACACAGATCGCTATGAATTAACCCTAAAGGTTCTGTATTTCGATCTATTGAGTGAAATGAATTTTTCGCCAACTTGGCCTCAACACAAATCTCACACTTGCGAATTTCTTCCAAGTTGAGTTTAGAAATATATCTTATATTAGACAAGTTCTTTAATGACTTGTAATTTACATGCCCTAATGTAGCATGCCACAAAATAGGAGACTCAAGCAAATAAATAGAAGATTTTCCTTTATTTATAAGCTTCGGGTACAAATACACAGACTTTTTATCTACCACTGCAACATTGGCTTTAAAAAGTCCATCAACAAGATAACCCTTTCCCACATGCATTCCTCCCTTAGTAAGTACAAATTTATCTGATTCAAAAACCATTCTAAATCCTTTCTTACTAAGTATTGATCCAGAGATCAGATTCTTGCGGATATCTGGAACATGTAGCACATCGTTCAGAGTAAGCTCTTTCCCCGATGTCCACTTCAGGATGACCTTCCCTTTCCTTCAACCTTTGAGATGGCTGAATTTCCCATGAATAGTTGCTCATCTTGTTCTAATATTTGATATTCAGAGAATAATAATTTCTCAGAGCAGATGTGCCGAGTAGCCCCAGTGTCTACCCACCAATCCTTATTGTTGGTTGTCAGATTCACTTCTGACACCACAGCTGAAAGGCTTGGCGACTCATGGTCGGTCAAGTTTGCCTGTGGGTGGCTTTTCTTGTTCTTTTTTAGATGGCTGCGACATTCATTCGCCTTATGCCCCTCTTTGTTGCAGATGTAGCAGGTTCCCTTCAAACGCATGTTCTTACCTTCTTGGACCTTACCTCTGTACCCCTGAGAAGTCTTCTTCCTCTTTAAGCCTTTGGAAGTAGACACTTTCCCCTTTGAGTCTTCGATCACATTGGCTTTTGCTTCATAGGAGTTCTTACTGCTCCTTTTCTCGGACTTTCTGTTGTCCTCCTCGATTTGAAGCTTCACAATGAGATCTTCCAACTTCAACTCCTTTCGCTTGTTCTTCAGGTAGTTCTTGAAATCTCTCCACGCAGGTGGGAGTTTCTCCGCGATAGTAACAACCTGAAAGGTTTCAGGTAGAATCATACCTTCGGCTTCTATCTCGTGCAAGATAAGTTGGAACTCTTGCACCTGACTGATTACAGTCTTGCTGTCCACCATTTTGTACTCCAGAAATCGTCCTACGACGAACTTCTTGGTAGCAGCATCCTCAGTCTTGTACTTCTTGTCAAGACTGGCCCATAACTTCTTTGCCGTTGTGATAGGATTGTAGACATTGTAAAGAGAGTCATCCAGTCCATTTAATATATAATTTCGGCAAAGAAAGTCACATTGAGTCCATGCATCAGTTGCGGGCTCTGGTGGATCTTCTTGCAGGAATCTGGCCAGATGAAGAGTGGTCAAGTAGAAGAGTATCTTCTGTTGCCACCTCTTGAATTCTGTGCCGTCAAATTTTCATGGCTTCTCCGGCTTCGGGTTAGGAAGTGGAGTTGGCATCAAAGCTTGTAGCTGCATGTTTGGTGCCTTGCTAGTACTATCTTGATTAATCTCAGACATTTTCTGCAAATTCAAACAGAACAGAAGTAAGAAACTTCAAACGTAATTGTCTGAAGATTGTTGGATTCTGCTTAACAGGAATCAATCTGACAACTATTCGAGATCACTGAAATATCAACAATCTAATTGGCCAGGTCGGCAAATATCAGGTGGGAGGTTTTTCGTTCAATAGAACGTTCCTTAATTTAAGAACCACCTTTCAATTTCCTTCCTTGGTTAAACACCAATTAGACTGAATCTAAATCAGTCTCGATATACTGAATATCAATATATCCCCTGTATAAAGAAATTAATTCACTTATACAGTACTTGGAGTGAGGTACGCTTAGAGCGAATCTCCTTAAGGCAATTACGTCCCCCGCACTGGTGCTAACGGGTTACTAGACGCTGGTCTCCCAAGATACAACACTCCTTCACGGTATTTGGATAGCACTACCAAATCACCGTACGCTCAAACCGTAGTCAACCGGTACCTTCACAGGATCGTTGAAGCAGCAGGACAAAGACAAATTTCGGGTGAATATTTGCCTTTACTTTAGAGGAGCACCCACTGTAGAAGATGAAGGAAGGTCGAAGAATATTCTTCTTCAGAAGTCCCAGATTCAGACAACAATTCTATTTCAAGAATCTGTTGAATTTTCTGAGCCCTCTTTCAGAACGAATTTTACAGAATCTCCTTTGGAAGTCGCTTCAGAAACCGAGTTACTGATTTCCCACTTCCCGTTGGAAGTCACTTTAGAACTCCACTTCCCAGTTCAGAACGCAGTAACTCACTTTGTATAGAGAGAGAAGAATTTTTCTGATTTTTTTTCAATTGAGAATCCGGAGCGCTATTTATAGCGCTCCAGGAGGGGTCAACGGGTCCGAACCCAACGAAAGGTTGCAACCTTTCGACTCAATAGTCACAACTGTTGGCTATCCAACTGACGCACCCAACAGTCACAACTGTTGGCTGTCCAACTGACGCGGAGCGGGTCCTTTGGCGGGGCGGTTCAGATCCGGATAGTGGAGCGGATCTGGTTCGGGTAGCGGAGCGGGTATGCTAGTAACCCATACCCGTGAGACCCGATTCAAAAAGAACCAGGCCGGGTAGGACCGAACCTGAACCCGAACTCAGACCCAGACCCGGTTCTGAGCCCGGCACCGGCCGGCCGCCGCCAGCGGCGCGCGCGCGCATGTGTGGGCATAGTTCCCTCCCAATCGCGCGCGAAAACTCCAAGTACCCAAAGGGCATGCCCTTTGTTCTCAATTTTCTCTATTTAAACACAATGAACTTCCATCCCATGGCCAATGTGGGACTAAATACTTTTAGCTACCTTTAGTCTCATTTTGATTTTGAATTAGGCAATCTTTAGACTTGAATATCTCATTCATTCGAAGTCGGAATTGAACATGTGAATATACCACGTTCATCCCCAATGGAAGGAGAACACATTCCAACCATCATCCAATTGATTTGATCAACGGATCTCGCCGTAATTCAATTTAAAGATTCACTTTATATTCTTCAATTCCAACATTATTTCAAACTTTGTAAAACACGAAGTTTATAGTAAGTAAAGAAATAGAATAAATTAACGTTTCAACTCAAATTTGAAATGAAATTAATGAAGAATTGACCTTGTAAAGAATTCTAAAGTGTTGACCTACCAATGAATTTTATGATTCTAGGTTTCTTTATAACTAACACTTCAATTATACATACATACATACACACACACACACACACACACACACACACACACACACACATACACACATATATCTATCGCAGCCTCAGATCGGCCTTGAGATGAGAACAGTAATATTTTACAAATGAACCTTCTCTTTCCAAATAAGACCCTCTCTTCCCCAACTCAGTCTCTCTCCCCCCTTCTCTCTCTCTCGATTCCCACCCGATCTTAGCCTGTCACCCAAATCTCATCACCGCCCTCTCGTCATCACCACCGCCCTATGGACTTTCCTGCCGCCTTAACAAGCTTGTCGCCGCCTCGTTGATGTCACCGCTACTCTGAGGAGTCCACTACGACCCACTGTGACCCCTGGGCGCAGTGCATTGCGACCAGCGTCGGTGCTGAGGTTGGGTCAGGACTGCGAGAAGAGAGAAGACGATAGTTAGGCCGACGATGACCCCTGATCTCGTCCTCGTTGTTATTCATTTTCTGTTGATGACGAGGGAGAACGTGAGAGATGGAGAAGACGACCACTATGGTCATGGTTGCAGTGCACTGCGACCAGGGTCGATGCTAAGGTTGGATTGAGATAGCGAGGACAGAGAAGACAATAGAGAGGCCAGCGATGACCTTCGATCTGAGAGCTACGATATCTGACCTTCGATCTCTTCCTCGTTGTTCGTTTTCAGTTGATGACGAGGCAGAAGGTGAGAGAGGAAGAAGATGACCAAGGTCGCAGTGCACTACGACCTCTGATCTCATCCTCGTTATTGTTAGTTTTCTGTTGATGATGAGGGAGAATGTGAGATAAGGAGAAGCCGACCACCGACTTCCGATCTACAACCAACTCCTGAAGACTATATTATGTTAATGAGGCTAAACCTCATCATTAGCAAGATAAAAAAATTCTGACATTTCATGTAATTCCAATAATTTAGTCTTTTGGTGACAAACTATTTTCATTTTAGATTTCCTGTGCACTAAAAAAAAGACTAGTATATCGGGCACATATTGCGCCTTCCGGAGGAATTCAATCAACGCGCTAATAACCAAGATCAACGCTCCTAATGTCGAGGCAATCTCAAACCATTATGGCGCGAACCAAACAATCAAAGACTAAGTGAGGAACAAAAGATTTAACGAGGTTCGGCAACTTGCTTACGTCTTTGGGACAGAAGGGAGAAGATCTTATTCAAACAACTGAGTTAAGGGTTACAAATTGATCTGAAGATCCAAATTGAGAATCTACGCAATTTATCATAGAATTCTCTCAAACAAACTAACTCTAGAACTCTCAATATAATTCACCTTTCAAATGTTACAATAAATGGGGATAATACCCCTCAATATACAGCTGGAGGAACAACCAATAGAAGGAAACCCAAGTCAGATCCAAATCTGATTCAAAAAATAGAAACCTGAAACCAACTCAGACTGCTAGAACCCGATGCGCGATCGATCAAGCGGTCGACCGACTTCATGTAGCGGTCAACCAAATCATAAACCGCTAAACAATTCGTCATGTGTCTCTGTGCAGACTACGGGTCGGTCAACCGACTATAATGTGCAAAACAGGTCTTTTTGGGTGGTCGATTGTTGTTGCCTTCTTCTGCAAATGTGCATCTGCGTGCGATCGACTGGACAGTTGATCGCTTTGCTCCTCTGTTGTTTTTCCAATGGTTTTGAAAATCTTATTTTCAGCTTCTTCTCCTACAATTCTCCACCTCGATGAAGATTTTTTAAATTTGAGTTAAACACAACGAATCAAATAATTTCGACTCATCCAACTGGCTGCACTATTATGGCTGCCTACGTACGCATACCCAACGGGATCAAGCCACACATAGTTCATCCAAACAAGCTCCTCTGAGCTCAACCAATTGAAACCAAATCTGCAACAATGAACCAACTGGCTGAGTCATATGAACCTCCTTATCAATACCGCCATGGAGAGTAATAACCTTCAAATTGAGCTTGTCTAGCTCACCAATTTGAGATTCACACTCTTCACCTACTTCTGTAGATTAAACTTGATTTCTTTTGCTGCAACCAATTCAACTTGTTCAGTATCCATCATGACTACAATATCCACTCGGTGTCACATTCGGTGAGATCTCAACTGATATTGCACTAACTGGAGATGATAGAGTAGCATCAACCTCTACCCGCTGTGATACATCATTGGTCTTCAACCTTTCCACCTGCTGATAGATGATAGAATTCAACAATAAAGTCTCATCAAACATGCATGCTTAGTCAATACAATCTTCTTGTTTTTAGCGTCACCTAGCTTATAACCTTTCATGTTTCTGTTGACACCCATACAAATTCTTTGCTTGCGGATTTAACTTGCCATCTTTGACACTAAAATAATCCAGACATCCAAATACTTACAGCAAACTATAGTCATGAGCAGCCAACCAAATATCCAATGGAGTCTTACCTCCTATCGCAGTAAACATCAATCTATTCATGAGATGACTAGCATATTCTAAAGCCTTAGCTCAAAATGACTTGTCTAATTGTACATTAGACAACAAACATTGAACATTCTCTAGTAAAGAACGATTCACCTTCTTAGTCACCCTATGTTTTTCAATTGTGAAGTGAATACCAATCCCATTGTTCTGTGCAAATTGTAGGATTTGATCATTGTACTCCCAAACATTATCAATTTGGAGCACCTTAATCTCTTACCAGTCTGTTTTTCAATCATATTCTTCAACTTCACCAACATATCAAGGACTTCAAATCTTTATCTCATAGGGTATACCCAACAACGTCTAGATAAATTATCAATAAAAGAGACAAAGTACCTGTGGCCTCTAATTGATGCAGTCTTGATAGGCCCCTAAACATCTACGTGAACATAATCAAGAAGAACTTCTGAGCGGTGAGTTGCGGTGTCAAATTTCACCTTCATCTTCTTGTCCAGAACATAATATTTACCAGATTTCAAAATGCAGGTCAATGCACTTTTCAATAGTCCTTACTTTGCTAAGCTTCTAAGGAATTCAAACCAACTTGTCCGAGCTTCATTTGCCACCTTGTAGAGTTGTCTTCCAAATATTCTGAAGCTGCCAAATTTTTAGTAACTGAACTATCCTTTAAGTAGTATCAGTTGTTGCGTAGAATGCCCTTCAAAACTACCAATGAAGTACTAGACATCTTGAGAATGTCTTTTCCAATAACCTCTCTTAGGCCCTGCACTTCCAAAGCTTCAACTGAAATCAAAATTTTCTGTAACTGAGGTAAATACCGCACATATTTCAACTTTTTTATCATCCCATCAAACAACTTGGTGCGAACTGTATATATCCCTTCAATTTGTCATGTGTGTCTAATATCGAACATCACCAAGCCTGTATCTAGTTTTTCAAACTAACAAACAACTCTCGTTTGGGACAAACGTTATGAGTAGCACCCATATCCAAAATTCACTCAGATTTCTCTGAACAACAATAAATAGGGGTAATAGAAAGTGAAAAACTGGATGAGTCAGAATTACTACCATTATGCGCTTGTGCAATATTGTCCTCTGATTTAGACTCCTTCTTCGGCTTGAGTTTTGAACAATCAACCTGCTAGTGTCCTTTTTCTTTGTAAAAAACACGTTGATTTTTCTTCAAATCTTTATGATCATCAGTTTGGACTTTTCAAAATCTCTCTTGCTCTTCCGATGATTGGAACCCATCCTTCTTGCAATCATCACATCTGTTGTTATGTTACTGAAAGAAGACTGCATGTCCTTCCTCCTCACTTCATAATTCACAAGAGCAACCGACACATTATTATAATTAAGTGATTGTTTATTATTGATCAAGATTAGGACGAAGGTCTCATACACTTTATCAGGAAATTCAAAGAATCAATGTCTTGTCCTCTTCCTCGATCATCACATCCACATTAATTAGGCCTGTAAGAAGCTCCATGTAATTATTCATGTGATCGTCAATGGGGAGTTTTTTCTTCAACTGGAAGCAGTAAAGCCTCGTCTTTAGATGCAATCGAGTCTCGATGCTATTCGTCAGATATCTTCTTTCAAGAATCTCCTAAAATTTTTTGCGGAAGTCTTATACATCACATGGTATTTGATGTCTCGTGTCAAATAAAACCTAATGATGCCACACACCGTTCGATTCATTTTGTCTAGTCTCTTCCGGTTTTTCTTTCAAAGAGTATTTTCGAGGTTTGATATCGACAGTGCATCTTTCACCTCACACCTCCACATCCTAAAATTGTTTGCATCGTCAAACTTTACGACATCAAATTTCATCTTAGATTGATTAACCTTGATCATATTTCCTCTAAAAGACGCCAAACACAATGCAAAAAATCAAAAAAAAAAGATCCAAACTAGATAAAGCTAGAACTTTTATCTAAAAATGAAAATCTAGAAGAGTTTTGAAGTAATCTACTCCACCAAGTCTGATGCCACAAGCAATTCAAAATGTTATTCTAAGTTCGACACACAGTCGCATGAACAATCCCAACGTTGCTCTGTAATCAACACACGATCTTCGCCGAACAGACCATGATACTCTTAGAATCGACACACGATCCCACATCGAATCTGAGATGCTCTGATACCACTTGTTGCGCCCTCTTGAAAATTCAATCAACGCGCTAATCACCAAGATCAGCGCTCCCAACGTCGAGGCAATCTAAAACCAATATGACACGAACCAAACAATCAAAGAGAAAGCAAGGATAAATGGTTTAACGAGGTTCGACAACTTGCATACATCATTGGGACAGAAGGGAGAAAATTTTATTCAAATAACTGAGTTACATGGGTTACATATTGATCTGAAGATTCAAATGGAGAATCTACGCAATTCGCCATAGAATTTTCTCAAACAATCTAACCCTATAACTTTCAATGCAATTCATCTTTCAAAATTTACATTCTATGGGGACAATACCCCTTACAATACCCCTCAATACATAGCCAGAGGAATAACCAATAGAAGAAACCCAATTCGGATCCAAGTCTTGATTCAAAAACAGAAATCTGAAACTAACTTAGACTGCCAGAACCCGACGCGCGGTTGACTGGCTTCATGTAGCGTTCGACCAGAGGTTGACCGCTAACCCAATTTGTCCCGTGGCTCTTTGCAGACTCCTCCGGTCGATCGACCGGACGGTTGACCGACTGTAATGGGCAAAAATTGATTTTTTGGCGGTCGACCGGACGATCGACCGCTGTTGCCTTCTTCTCCAAATGTGCATCTTCTTGCACATGCAGTCGACCGGATGGTCGACCGCTCTGCTCTCCTGTTTTTCAAGTCGGTTTAAAACCTATTTCAGCTTCTTCTCCCACAACACATGCACTGGACGCAAATAAATATTGATAGTTTTATATCTAACACTTGAATTAGTGATTTTTCGAGTGTCCCATTAGCCTTTGACGTGTGTTTGGTAATACAATTTATTTCAAGTCAAATTCTCAAACAAATTTCTAGTTATAGTTCATTTACTGAAGAGCAAATTATTGGAGTCCGACTCTCCATCTGATTCCAATAATTTAATCATTTTAATGAGCTTATTAGCATAATTAAAAAGATGACTGAAAATTAAGATGGTTGCATGTGCATTGGAAGTGACCTCAACTTAAAAAGTACATAGAGATGACAGTAAAATTTTGAGGATTGGCCTCTATTTTTTTAAAAGAAGTTGTGATTTAAGGTTGTTTGGCATCCATAGCATTCAGGTCTCTCTTATAATTCTTTGGTACTACTTTGACATGGTATCAGAGCTACTCAAATAAAATCTTAACCAATTTCTTCCAAAAAAAAATCATTGTTCATCTTCTTCCCCTGAACTCCAAACCTAGCCTAGCCCCTACCACTGATCATCTTCACTCGCCGCTGCCGCCACAGTCCTCGCTCCCAGCCACCATCGTCGTTGCCACCATCGTCTTCGTCGTCCTCCGCCGCTATCATCATCTTTGTTTTCAACTTCAGCTAATGTCTTCCTCGTCTTCATCGCTATCGTAACGCCTTTGTCCTCGCATTTGGGGCTGTTTGGATTCAAGAAAGTGGGCGGAAGAGAAAGTGAGGAAGTGTCATTTCCCATTTCCGCTGTGCATCCAATCACTGAAAAAAGAAAATGAGAAAACTTTTTTTCTTTTTTCTTTTCCCTTTTACACAATCATTTCTTCACTTTTAGGGTGCTACAGTTAATTTTGTGGTGATGCAAATCTCATTTGTAATAAGTTATACCTCAAAACAGTTAATTTTGTAGTCATGTAACTATCACTTGCATTCTACTTACAGTCTAATTTTTCATAATTAGTTTTTATTTTAATATTATTTTACAGTCAACTTTTGTGGTCAACTTTTCTACTTTTACTTTTACAATACTAACCAAGCACCGAAAAACACAATATATTTTTCCTCTTTTACTTTTCAACTACTAACCAAACACCAGAAAAGATACACACAAATCCATATTTTTCAAAAGGAAAAAAAATCCTACTTTCCACTTCCTACTTCCGCCTACTTGAATCCAAATAACCCCCTTTATCGACTTCATCGTCCTCTGCCATCGCTATCTTCTTTTTTGTCGTCAGCTGTCGTCTTCATTATCTTCGTCGACGTCGCCACATCATCCCTGCCTTCACGTCATCATCTGTCGTCATCGTCGTTCTTTGTGGCTATTGTCGCCGTCTTCATCTTCATTGCCATCATCACAGTTTCTGAATTTGACTCGATTTCTAAATTTGACTCGATTCTGAATTCAATGACTTGAGCCTACTGAGCCGAGCTGAGCCGATGGCGCGATCCGAGCTAATCAGGTTTGAACAGTATGGTGAAGCTTATGAAGGGTTAAAAGGTTGAAGGTTTTTTATATGAGGGTGTAGCATGGATTTTTTGTTCATTTTCTGAGGAGGGTTCTTTTCCTCTGCTGTATGATGGCCGACTCTATTAAGACAAAAACGGGTGAGTCCAGTGGGATGACAATTCAGATGAGAATTTCTGAGATGATTTCCGACAGAATTACATATCGGAAACTCGATGGAATAATTACTTGCAGTGAAACATGGTAATTGAGATTTATGTGGCTGGTCGAGAGAAACTAGTCATTTGTTGGTGGACTCTCCTATTCCAGTCACTGATGCATGGACACTAAATGATAACATCCTACTACATCAGATACTGACTATGATGAAGCTCAATATTCAAGATTTGGTACTTCATTATATAACTATAAAAGAGGTGTGGTGTTTTTTTGTGAGATCTCTACGGAGGTACCAATAACATCAATATGGCGAGTTGTTTCGGAAGAAGTATAATGGTCGGCTCATTGATGATCATTATGATGAGTATAATCGCCTAGAAGACAACTTTGATAAAAATTGTTGTGCTAAATTTAATTCACTCGGAAGTGCACAAATCTGGTAGAGTCGACAAGCAAGATATCGATCCCACAAAGAAATGCTCGAACTTTGAAATCCCAATTTAATTTTAACCTAGCTGAAAAAGTAAAGTCCAAATATTAAAACTACAAGAAAACAAGAAAAAAAATTCTAATTTAACTAAGGGCTTGTGTGACTGTTGTAAGTGACCGTATGTCGTAAGTCATAAATGGTAAATTCTTTTACAGTTATAAGCGAGTTTTCGCAAGTTTTACGGGGTGTGGTTGGTAATGTGAACTGAAAAGGAAAAATTTATTGTGTTTTACGATATTTGTTGAGTAATATGTAAGTCGTAAGTGAAAAACTTGATCACAAAACTAACTGTTTGGTGATTTAAATACATTAAATATAAAACATAGTAAAATAATAAAAAATAAATATAAAAATTTAAATATTAAATATATTAAATATTTAAAATAAATAATAAAAATAGTAAATATTAAAAATTTAAAATTTAAAAAACAAATATTAAAAATTCTAAAATATTGCAATCTAATATTAATTATTATTAAATTCAATAATTAAACATATTAGATTCCAAAATAAAAAATTAATTTAATAATAAAATTTTAATTTTATATTAAATATTACTATTCTAGTAAGAAAAAAGATTCTAATAATAAAATTATTAGAATAATTATTAAATAACTTTAATCTTATAATTATATTTAATCTAATAATAAAAAAAATCTCATAATTTAAAAAGATTAATCTAATAATAAAAAAATATTAATCAAATTACAATTAATTGTCTGCAATGCTGATTTGCATGACCACATAATTGACTGTCTCTCCTACAAGTGGGATTTAAGTGAGATTTACATGATCACGAAATTAATTGTTTAGGCTGCAAGTGAGTTGCAAGTGTATTTTTTCCACTTACGATCCAAATAAACACCGTAAATGATTTTGTAGTAATTGCATTTTATTACTTACGAGCCAATTACGGGAAACAAACACGCCCGAAATAAGACTAATCAGGTTCAATGATTCTTTCATTTAGTTCATGTATTTTCTGTTATTTAATCTCTAAAATTCTTATGCAACCATTTAGAAATCAATCTTATAGTTATGGATGATTTAGTAATAAGAGATCAAGATAATAAAAAAAGATTTTTTTTCTTCTTCTTTTGGTCATACAATATCATTGAATAAATAGATGCATTCGATGCCGAGAAACAACCAATATCCAACTCTAAAAACTGTTTAATCGACTAAACACTAATTTGAATTTATTTAAATCTTGGAGAGTGCATGACGGAACCCGAATCCAAAACTATCCAAATAAATTTAGAAGTAAGAATTAATCATTGAAACACACAAGCATGTACAATAATTTAAAAGAAAGATAATCATCACTTAGGAGCTATTCTGACCCTAATCGCAAATTAGCTACGAATGATTCAAAGGAAATAAAATAAGACATAGAAATTGAAGATTCTAGAAAAATAAACTAAACTTTATTCAATAATGAAGTTCATAATTTCTTACAAATACATAGAAGGAAATAAAAAAAACTTATTCTGAATATGAGCTGCACTTGACGTTACTAAAAAGATTAGCTGCTTGCTACTATGTTTCGATCTAAGTATGCTTTGTCCGGTGTTGTCAACCTTAGACAAAGCAAAAAAATAAAACAATGGCTTTGTTGCACTCTGAACAAAGCCAAAAAAAAAAAAAAGAAAATTTCTTTGTTTAGTAATGATAACCTCAGATAAATAACTACACAGAAAAAAAAGTTCTGTCCGGGCATGAAGAAAAAACCGATCCACGTAAGTGCGGCGCTACGTTGGCGGGACGAAACGCATTGTGATGTCAGAGACCGATTTTTAGAATAACTTTTGAGAGGGGGTAGATTTTCAGAATTATTTATTGAAAATGGATTTTTTGAAAAATTCCCCTATTAAAAATATCAAACACACAAGCTGTAACTTTAACCTCCCTTACCAAAATAAGTATCCAACATCGGCCACGAGTCTTAAATCTCATTTTAATCCTCTATGGCCTCCGTCGTTTCTCTCCCCTTAAAGCCCTAACCCCCCACATTCGATCGAGAGAGAGGCGAAAAGGTTTCGGGTTTGTGGCGATGGAAGGCTCGCAGCACGATCTCGATCGCCTCCTCTTCTTCGAGCACGCTCGTAGGACCTCCGAGGTCGCCTACGCGAAGAACCCTCTCGATGCCGAGGTAAAAACCCTAAATTATTCCCCCTTTTAAAGACTAAGTCACTGCTATCTTTTCCAAGCAACGAAACCCTAATGCGACATGTCTCTTTGTTTCTTTCGTTGTTGATTTGTTCAGAACCTGACGAGATGGGCAGGGGCGCTGCTTGAACTAGCGGGCTTTCAGGAACGTGCTGAAGCCATCAAGTACATTACGGGTAATTATTCGTTTTCTTTGCCTGTTTAATTTGAAAAATTAGTCGCAATTTACTGCTGTTTAAGAGTTTTTTTTTTTTGTGTGTATGTGTATGTGTGTGTGTGCGCGTGTTAAAGTTGATAAATTTGTGGCAAGTGATAAATACAGTAATTTGTGTGAGTTTCTTTAGGTGTTTAGTTGGCATATCAAATTGAACATTGTAGCATTTATGGGCATTTGTTTGGCATATCTGTATGAGCTTTGAATTGAATATCTGTAACAATTTTGTTTCTTTTGATCCTTAAGTGCAATTATATTATCATATTTTTCTACTTATAGTTGGTTTATCCACTATCTAGATACTTAAAAAAGTTTATCCACTTTTGGTTCCCAGAGGTTTATCCCCTATCCAGATTTTCTTGCTTTAGAACTAAAGCAACAAGCTGTTCTACTTTTTTTAATCAGTGATGAGGATAAATTAAGGCATGTGAATTCCTTAGGTGTAACCAGTTTTCTAAACCGGACTATATCTTGTTTAATTTACAAAATGTGGTAAAATAAAGGAAATAAAGGAAGCGTCTATGCAACTAGCGGTTTTTTAGTCATAATAATCAAAGTTGATGACGCAGACGGGAAAGCGAAGAAGACGAACAACACGGGCTAAATCTCGTTCTAGCCCGGACGAACCCTGAAGAAACCTTCAGGTAGGGGATAGTTACTTGAATTTAGGGCGAGCGACGCGAATCCATGAGCCAAAGAGAAACAACTCGAATCCATGAGCAATTTGGAGAGAAATCTCAATTTTATTAATCAAAATTCGATGCCAAAAATAAAGAGTACAAGAGCCTATTTATAGGCTTACAAAAGAGTGCTACTTTTATTAGGAAACTATAACCTATTTCTAAAAGAAAATTAAAAAAAAAGAGTCTTAATCTATCTAGGTAATCTAAATTTAAAATAAAGAAAGTTACAATTAATTTAAATGAGTTTTAATCTGTCTACGTAATCTAAATTCAAAATAAAAAAGTTTAAAAATAAAGAAACAAATTAAAACTAAACAGAATCCTAAACTGGTTCAGATACGGCTGATACGCGTATATCGGACGACCGGTCGGTCGATCGACTGTAAAAGTCCTTGGCCTCGGTTTGTGTCAGTCAACCGAGCTGTCGATCGACTATAAAGTTTTTACTCTATTGGGGGTCGGTCGACCGGGCGATCGACCGATTGTAAGGTCTCAACTCTCGGCTTTGGCGCGATTGACCGGGCAGTCAACTATTGTTTTGGCTAGGTATTTCGATCAACCGAGCGGTCGATCAAAACTGTTGTTCATGCTGCTGTGAGCCTGCTGCTGTTGCCTTGATCTCCTGTATCAGTCCCTCCCTCTTCAAAAGAACTTGCCCTTGAGTTTTTATCAAGCTGATGGCATGGGTATATAAGAGAGGACACCTTCTTCGTAGACTCTGGAGGCGATGGAATCGGCCTCATGGCAACTCTCTTGCCCTTATACGTTATCCCTTCCCTTGTGGGTAGCATCAACATCATGTTGCCACGACATTCCCAAAAGAATATGGCACTCGTTCATATCCACAACATCGCAGGTAACAGGATCTCGATAGAGCTTTCCAATAGAAATAGAAACTTGACACCTATCTGTTACCTTGATGCACGGGCTTTTCTTGATCCACCCCACGTCGTAGGGGTGGGGATGTGGCTTCGTCTCTAGTTTCAAATAATCTACGAGCGCCCTTGACACGAAATCTCGCACCTCCCATTGTCGATGATAAGATTTCATACCTTATCCTTGACCGAACACCTTGAATAAAAAATTTGGTGTCACTATTGGTGTCAGGGACCTTCTGATTGCAAAGTACTTTCTAAACGACACAAGCGACGAGATCTTCATGTTCTTCGACAAAGTCAGAATCCTCCGGTCTGTCTTAATTAACACATCATTTTCTTCATAATTTGCCATATTGACGGGCCTCCTCTTCGGGCACTCGTTGGATCTGTGTCCAGGTTCGTCACACCTATAACACTTGCCAACCCCGGGCTTGGTATAAGGATTGTTTTTGCTTTTTGTGATCGCGGGCGTTGTTGCTGGTATCGACGTAAAAGCTTTGGCCATTGGCTGTACTAGTGGTTGACTAGCCATTGTAGAGCTCGGCTGGATTCCGTCACCTCTTAAGGGCTCTTCGATTGACAATTGGTGCATGGAAGGTGAAACTCTGCTTTGTAACCTCTTTATTTTCATGCCCTTGTTTCGTGCCTCATCGAAAGAGAACACATCTTGTATGGCCATACGTTCCTGGATGTGATAGTTTAACCCGTGGATGTACTTCCCAGTCTGCTGCTTCTCGATCGAAGACAAATCACATTGCGATGAGAGGCGATATAATTCCTCCGTGTATGCCGACACAGTCCTCGTACCTTGTCTGCACTCAAATTGATTGTAGAAGAAATGTTGATAATCGAGTGGAAGGAATCTCTTGTAGGAGTTGCTTCATGTGCCTCTATGTCATTACATGTTGCTTTTCTTGACGCTCGTGAGACTTGCAATTGATCCCATCATGCGGCCGCTCCTCCCTTGAGCTTGTACGTTATAATTTGACTTGTTTCACCATGGGAACATAAGCCATGTCAAAGAACTTATCCACCTCGTAGATCCAATTTAGAAATGATTCAATTTCAAGATTCTCACTGAAAGAGGGGATGTCAACCTTCATCCTGTACTTAAGAGGATTTGGGTATCCTCCTTCCCTACCATGATTAGGGTAAGGGACTCTAGCCTCCCTGTTGGGGGTTAGGAAACCCACCTCCTCTATTTGGATTATGATTAGCGAATCTCTCACGCCTTTTATAGACTAAGCCGTCATCTCCAAAGTCGTCATATTGATAAGCGGGGTTGTTGAACTCTACGTCAGAGAATTCATCAATTTGGAGATGTCGTAGAGGGTAGTTTGGTGATGTAGGGTATTGATATGGGTGATATGGGCGTGGTTGATTTGGGTATGGTTGATATGAGGTGGTTGATATTGGGGTGACAGTAGCAGAGGTGATTGAACTGGTGGTGGTTGAGTTGGAGGTGGATGGTTTAGTGGTGGGGGTTGTGGATGAGGATTATTTGAGGAAGGTGAAGGTGGTGGATGAGGATTATCTGATGAAAGTGGAGGTAATGGAGGAGGGTTGTTTGATGGACGATCCCACCCGCTTCGGTGCGTACCATCAGTTAGGCTTCGATCATCAAACTTGAGGGAGATCTTTTTGAGTTCCTGAACTACAACGTCCATGATTGATTCAAGAGTGCCGAGCCTCCCTTCAAAAGTATCCATCCTTGTGGACAGGTTTGGTTGCTTGTTGTCATTTTCGGTCATCATCGGAATATTTGCCGAGGCTTTAATACCATTTGACGCAGATGGAGAAGCGAAGAAGACGAACGACGTGGGCTAGATTTTGTTCTAGCGCTGACGAACCTTGAAGAAACTTTCAGATAGGTGATAGTTATTCGAATCCACGAGCAAGCGACCCGAATCCACGAGTCAAAGAGAAATAACTCGAATCCACGAGCAATTTAGAGCGAAACCTTAATTTTATTAATCAAAATTCGATGCCAAAAATAAAGAGTACAAGAGCCTATCTATAGGCTTACAAAAAAGTGCTACTCCTATTAGGAAACTATAACCTATTTCTAAAAGAAAATAAAAAGAATTAAAAGAGTCATAATCTATCTAGGTAATCTAAATTCAAAATAAAGAAAAATACAATTAGTTTACAAGAGTTCTAATATATGTAGGTAATCTAAATTCAAAATAAAAAAGTTTAAAAATAAAAAACAAATTAAAACTAAATAGAATCCTAAACAGATTCATATACGGCTGATACGTGCAGGTCGGTCGACCGGGCGGTTGGCTGACTGTAAAAAGTCCTTGGCCTCGGTTTGTGTCGGTCGACCGCTTGGTCGACTAATTGTAAAATCTTTACTCTGTTGGGGGATCGACTAATTGTAAAATCTTGACTCTATTGGGGGATCAACTGTAAAGTCTCAACTCTTGGCTTTGGCGCGATCGTCCGAGCGGTCGATTGTTGTTTTGGCTGGGTATTTCGGTCGACCGGCTGGTCGACCGAAACTGTTGTTTCTGCTGCCGTGAGCCTGTTGGTGTTGCCTTGATCTTCTGTATCAGTTGATGAGATCAAAGAAGTAATGGTTTCTAAGATGGAGATGTGAAGACTGAAGAGAAGCTTGAGAATCTAAATGATTTTGAATTAGCAAGATGAAAAACAAAGAACATGTAAAATGTTACTTAGCGATACTGTAAGAAGAAACAAGGGAGCAGTTGACATGGATTGCCAATAACTCTATACATTCTCAATTGTTTAGTCAGTTTAGCCTAGCATCTTGACATAGAATTGAGGATGCATGTGCTGATTATTGAACTAATGCACAATCATTTAAGCCAAGAAGTGCTAATGAGTGCTGTGTGATTGTTGAGTGCACTGGTTTAGAGAAGCTATTGGATTACAGTTGAATTAGTTGCTAGGTTTGGGGTGGACCAATGTCCAATGTAGACAATAAAAAAAGAGTTTGGTTGTTGTTCAATTTGTTAACTTAACGCAATTCTCCTACAATAGCGCAACAAGAAGAGATGATTTGTCAGATGACACAAAAAGTCTGGGTAACATGATTTGTTGTTGATGTAATAGTAGCTTGTCGGTCTTCAATATGTTCAATTTGTTTTATATGGACATGATATTTATATTTTTAATTGTTAGGGAATTTGATTTACAGATGAGCTCATGGTTGACACTTATGAACTATACGCCAATTTAGTTATGGAATAACAATTTAAGACAAAGAGACAAAGATTCTTGACATACCTTGTTATTTATCAATTTGGTTTAGCATAAAATTGTGTTATATAGAAATTTGTTTATTCCTTTAGTTATTTTGATCTATAAACTGTTTGCAATGCATTAATGCAGCACAAGAAGTTGAATTTTTTTCACCGCAAGTTTACAATAGATCAAGTTGTTTTTTGCAGATGCTGAATCAAAACTGGAGGAAGCATTAGAAATCAATCCGAGAAAGCATGATACACTCTGGTGCTTAGGCAATGCTTATACTTCCCATGCATTTTCCACTCAGGATCATGAGACTGCAAAAGGTTACTTTGGAAAGGCGACCCGATATTTCCAGGATGCAGTGAATGAGGTGATTTTCTTTTATTTTTCATTGTTTTTGATGTTTTGCAGCAGAGCTTATAACTCCTGTACTTCTCATAGGATCCTACAAATGAGCTGTATGTGAAGTCTTTGGAATTGTCACATAAGGTAAAATTTTTCATTGGTAATGTATTTTATTTGAAAGTTCTACCAGGCATTTTACCATCTTTGTTTCCTATGTGCTCCTTGTGTTCATATTGGAGTTGATTGATCCTTAATACTTTGCTTGTACTTTATATGAGATGGTTTCTGTATTTTGGATGATCTTTGTGCTGAAGAACACTGTTTTCTTGGGTGTTTATTTAAATTCTGAGTCAGCCAAATGATTTGTTTGTACTTTTTAATACCTCAACCATCACATTTGCTCAGGACTGACAGAGTCAGTAGATCGAAATCAGTATGTTTGCGCTTCAATTAGGTATTTGCACGTGTTCTTTTATTTTATCCAAGTGAAGTGACACCTTTATCATCCATGAGGCTTTCGAAATATTGCATTTGTCGGATACTTTTATACATTGAATAAAAAAAGCAGGTTGGCGGACGGATTTGGCTTTTGTTTTTAATATGGTTCCGGTGTGTTTGTAAAAGCTTTAGCTTCTTGCTTCATAATCATCGTCATCTTCTAAACCCTTTCTCATCAAAACGGGGTCGGGCACGGATCAGAGCTCCATAAAAGATTTGACAAAGGTCTACGAGTAGCTGTTGACTTGCTGGCGACCCTCTCTTAAATGGCCAAAACTCTGGCTGAGAAAACTATTGAGAAGAGACGGGATGCCATAACAAGACAGATGATTGGCATCCTACAAAATCTAGGCCTTTTAGACTAGGGGCACAAGTCTAGCAGAGGGGGGAAGATGATAAATTTGCTATGAGGAATGACATTCAATTCTGAGGCAAAGATTTGCTTCCTAAAAGCTTTGTTTAATGCTAATAATGTTTGGCTGTATGTTTATGCTAATAAATATACATTTAAAGTTTTCCACTTGCTGACAATAACGGATCTTGTTAAGTAGATTTGTCAAGTTAGAGGGAGTACAGAAAATAATTAAATGCGAAACATTTGTACTTTTTTTATATTTCTTTTGTAATGAAGGCAAGTAGTCTCGAACCTGGGACCACTCATGACCCAACTTTCTGCTTTACTACTGTATTGCTACTGAGTTAGACCTCAGTGGCAACCAAAGGTGAATCATAAAAAGAATTGGGCTGCAGAAAAAGAATAGGTTAGTTTGCTGTGATTAATATGAAGGTCTGAATGAAAAAAAAAAAAAGGAAAAGGAAAAGAATAGTGTAGCTGGTCCCCAAACTATGGATAAATTCTTTGTTTTATTGTTGATGTTATATTCTCATCAACATTTCTGTATTAATTTCCTTTGTGTCAATAACATTATTAATGTATAACTCTGTAACAATCCTTCAGAACTTGAAACATTGACTTCGTTTTCTTAGGCACCTGAACTGCATCTAGAGTTCCAGAGGCAGGTTGTTAGTCAAGCGGCTGCAGTCGGAGGACCCTCAGCTTCAAATGTGAAGGTAAATCTTCTTTGCTTTTCAAAAGCGGGCAACATAGTCTGCTATTAATAAATTTTCATCTCCTTTCTATATGCATCTCATATATGCTCATATGAACTGTTTATCTTTAATAGATTTGCAGTTTTATACGTCATATCCTTTACCCCCTCATATTGCTTGGTACCCACATAATTCCATATTAGTTCTTTTTTTTCTGTTATGAACTATTACTTTGTTCATTGGTCTACTATATCAGAATATCATGTATTGGTCCAGTCTGCCTTCTTGCTTTGCCTAGTGTTGAGACACATCATCAAAGTTGGATTTTTTTAAAAAAATATTTATAGATCAGATACAAATTGCACTCAGTACAATATTGCTAAACTGACTTAGATATGATAGACTGTAAGCGTGTAAGGTGCTTATTATTCTCACGCCTCTTAAGATATTAGGAAAGCATATTGGATAAGCTGTTAGCATTGTTAAGTTATAACATTTTCCCCTCAATGTTAATAATGATTAGGAGTATATTCAATTAACAATAAATGCCGTTGACCCACATGTCACTCATATTTTTATTGTATGCAAAGGAACTGATTTACTCCTCGGGTGTCAATCTGTCAAATTGGTCTGGCATATGCAAACAGTCAGCAATCCTGACAGCTTTAACATGTATGAACATCCACAATCTGAATTTCCGCAGAGTATTGAGTTTTGATATGATGATTGACCTTTGCAGCATCATCAACACCAATTGTCTCAATTTGAGATTAAAGACCATATCTCATCTAAATTAGTGACTAACATGTTACATATCCTGTTTTTACTGTGTGATTTGTTTTTCTCTACCTCGTCCTAGGCGTCCTAGCACTTTCTTCAACAAAGATTCTATCACTTTTCCTAGTCAGTGCACTCCTTTTGTCTCCATTACACATTCAAAGTATTTCTTCTTATCTTCTCCACAACTGAATCTAGTGCTAATTTCTTGCAGATTCACTCATTTCTTATCATACCTTTTAGTGTGTTGTTGCTCATCCATGAATGACTTTTACTTGTTCCATAGGGTCTGGCAGGGCATTATTCAGCTCTTATTGAGGGAAAAAAAAACTGAAACCTGTTTGCCTTCTGTTTCTTGTGACCTCAAAGTAGTCTGGTTCCAAATTTCTATGAGGAATTACGATGAGAAATTGATATATTGAACATGTTACATTAGAAACTAGGAAGTTAGCTTTTAGATGTCTCACTTAGATTCATCTACATGTGCAAAAGGAGTAACAGAATTTGTCACCTGGCTATTAGAGGGGAACATGCATGTTCTGTTATTATTTTCTACTCCCTTGCACTATGTTATTCATGAGCTTGATCAATTTTTTGATACACGTTAATTCGAACAATCTTGTTTACAGAATTATAAACATTGTTAAGTTCTTATTAGCATATGTACTGTACTATTTGGTGTGATATGCTCATCAGTAACATGATATACTACTTAACTACCCTCTAAGCATGAAATAGATTTTAGGCTTGTGGTGCTTCCTCTTGGATACTGATGGTAACTCTTTTCAATTTTAGGTTTCCGAGAAGAAGAAGAAGAATAAAGATCTCAAGTACGACATACTTGGTTGGGTAATTCTTGCAGTCAGCATTATTGCGTGGGTTGGTGTTGCCAAATCCCATGTTCCTCCCCCACCTGCTAGGTAAGAAACCTATTATCCTTTTTGTTGTTGTTGTATCGATTAAGATTTAAAATCATTTCAGATTTAAGATGAATTGTGCTCACCCCCCAGATTTTGCTGAAATATGAAAAACCTAATGGAACTTTTCCTCGTGCTCAAAACCCTCTGGACCCTTGATTCTCTCTCTTTAGCCCCAATTCCTACTTTCATGTAATACTGGATATGATGTATTTTCATAATTCCCGTATTGCCCTTTTGGGAGTGGAGCAAGGGGGTTAACATAACAACCATTGCAACTGTCTATCACGCGTCACTTGCATTTAAGTGTATAGCACATTAGAATAAGACAGACTAGGAAATTGACTGTCTGTTGGTTCAAACCAAGGTTCAAAAACTCGGTCATTCCAAGACTGGTCATGAGTCCCCCTATTGCATTGTTTTGCTTGACTCGGGGCCGACTCAGCCGAGTCATCCTAGTCGAGGCCAAGTTGGCCCCGAGTCAAGGCCGACTTGGTCGAGTTAGCCGTGACTGCCCCGAGTCAAGGCTGAGTAAATTTTATATAATTAATTTCACATAATTTAAATTTTATCTTTACTTTTGTGAAAATAGTAGTTAATTTAAATTTAATTAATTTCATATAATTTACTAAATTATGCATTTATTTTGATATGTTGATATCGCGACGCATGTATTTATGCATTATCTCCATGTTAGTGTGCTAGGTGATATGTTTTGAACATGTTATACGCCAATTTTGATGTTTACATTTTTTAAAGATTTGTCGTGATTTTTTCAGAATTTTTTGAGCCCTCTATATAGTGTTTCACGCATCTCGACCAAATTGGGGCCGCGACACTGGACCGCTGTGGAACGGTGCTCGCTGAGTCGGCGGCTGAGACCGCGACTTTGAACCGTGGTTCAAACTGCCTCCCTTTTTTGTGTCATTGCTATTTACATACCTAGATTGTTATTTTCGTCATGAAATGTGCTATTTTAGGATAATTTAATGAAATAAATGCGAATTAGTACCTCTGTACCTAATGTGCAAGGAAGGGAATAATCCTGCCATATTCTATTTACGTCTCCTACACTCTGTCTAACTTTTCTTTAACAAAACTTGTCCTAACCCATCTGCCTTTATTTATAGGTTGTCTCCCTTTTTTCAAGAGATTTAGTTAGGAAAATAAAAATAATGAGATTTCTAGTTGATATAGAAGGGGATGTATTGAAAACTGTCTATTTTTTTGGATAGAACAATCAGGCTGATAATGTAAAAGGTGGTTGAGCTCCAATTAAAATATATTAAGATTAGCATTGACAGGAAAAACAGGAGGGAAGACTATTTCTCCTTATACTTTCACTTATATTTTTTCACTTATACTTTCACATTGCAACCAAATACTGAAAAACTTGTACAAATCCCAATTATCTACCTTTTCATCACTTTTTCCTCTCCATTTCTCACTTATACCTTTTTCTCTCACTTGCAGCAAATCAAACAGGCCTTAACATAAACATGCATATTGACCGATTGACACACACACACACACACACACACTGATACTGACAGACACGCACATAAACAAACAGACACACATTGACAGACACAAACACAATTCTCTCTAACTGACATACACACACACATACTGACACACTCACACAAACACACCGACAGACACACACACACACACACACACACACACACACACACTCTCTCTCTCTTAACACAAACATACACTGATATACACAAGCGCGCGCGCACACACTATACAAACACCCACACAACACAAACACACACACACACACACACACACACACTGACAGACCCCCCCGATAGACACACACACGCACACACTAACAGACTGACAAACACACACACTGACAGGCACAAATGCGCGCGCACACACACACACACACTCTCTAACACAAACACAAACACACACACACTGACAAACTGACACACACACACACAAAGAGAGACAAATTGACAAACACAAGCACACATACACACACTCTCTTAAACACATACACACACACTCAACACAAACACACACAAACACACACACACAAACACACTGACACACACACAAACACACACCGATAGACACGCGCACGCGCGCACGGATACACTGACAGACACTAACACACTCTATGCACGTAAATATGTAAGTATTTAGATGTTACTTTTCTCTTCCCATTTTCTTCATCTCTTCCTCTGATTCTTTTGCTTCTTGGGTCAGCAATAGATTCTTGGTAAACTAAACGATATTTGAGTAGGAAAATACATACAATCATGTTTCTTGATTCTAATTTTCAAAGTAATATGTGCAATAAAAGAAAAATTAATAGTTTTACTGCTCATATGATAGCACTCATTCACAAAGTCTTCCCATCTTGCATTTCTCATCTCTTCAATCACTTCGTCAGCATGTGTGCATGAGAATCCAATCAACTGTTACTTCCTACACGTGCAAGTCCTAGCCACCATGTCAAGAACTTATCTCTTATCTATATAGCCCACTTCAGCAATTCTATCATCAAACCTTCTTACATGACAGCCATCAAGATTCTTGCTCATCTTTTTAATATATCTATCTGCCATTGGTATCAGAACACTCTTCCATTTTGCTGCAACTTTCTCCTTTGATTCATATTTTGCATAATCTTGATTCTAATCTGAACTAGCAAATCAACACAAGGCATGCATCTAGCTTCTAACACTCATGCATTGAAGCACTTAGACAAATTGTTCACAATGTAGTTATTCTTACATGCTGGAGAGACCATAGATCTAGATCAATGGTAGCCCTTATCTGTGTATGTGGCTTCTGCCTCCACAACAACTTTCTACGATGCAGTTCTCAACACTGCTATACTCTTGTAATAATCTACGAGTATTTGCTCTTGCATCATGCCAAACAACCTTCTTAAAGAATTCACCAGGTATGTCTTCAAATTTTTTCACAAATGTTCTCATACACACTCTGTGTTCTTCATGTGGAAACATTACCCCAATAGCTCATTGTTACCCCTTTTCTTGATCACTAATGATGGTGATGTTCTCCAAGTTAAGTCTCTAGAGCCTCTTGAGATGATGTAGGGACCATGTCCAAGTGGTTCCCAGACTCTCCTTCCACAATAGCAAATGCCACAAGGAATAAGCCATTATTCCCATCTAAGGTAGTAGTTGACAACAAAGTCCCAAGACACTTCCTCCTCAAAGGACAACCATTCACACCTAAGAAAGGCCTACACCCCATCTTAAAACCTTGAATGCCTTGAAAGACAAATATCCTTTGAAATGTCCTATCATCTTCTAGTAGGTAATCAATATGACTCCCAAGATTTCTTGCTATGAGTTCATTTTCAAAGCAGGAACATAGCTGTAGCTCTTTTCAACATTCTCAAATATCAACTCTTTAGCTTTTTTCCTTAGCTCTCCAAGTTCTACCATAAGGGAATGTTACAGAAAATTTCTTTACTACAAGGTTTATTATCTATTTTGGAGTGATATTGGGATTCTCCCTCACATCTCTCACCACCAACATGGTCACCCACTTACTAGGTGCATTATTATTACCAGACTTGTTCACTCCACAACACGAGTGATTTGGAGTCAATGTCTTCAGCTCAGAAGTTTGACCATCTGACATTCTGCTAGCTCTCACAAACCATTCGTGTTTACACATTTCATAACAACTCTCTTCTTGTCACTCTTATCTCATCTAAAATTAAAGTCTTTGGTTATACTGTGTTGCCTCACACACAATCTAAACTCATTAGTTTCACTGAATTTAGATTCAACCTGAAACTTGGGGTCCTCAAAGTCTATATCAAACACTACATTGCCCTCAGTGGCTTCTACTCTATCATCTATAAGTCCTCTTCATCTAGGTTCTCCTTATCATCATCACTTGAGCTTCTTGTCTCTTGATGTCTCTTCTGGATAAATATCATCAGCTTTATCTTTTGAATTTTCATCATTATCAATCTCTACAGTGTCATCAACCTCATATTGGAAAGAGGCTGGCATTGAGGATGTAGAGATTGAAGAGTATTTGTTCTAACCCTTAGTGCAACTTCATTTTCAGCATATTCCGACACATCTTCAGCAACTTTATCTATAGATTGCTCTTCACCATCAAAGCTCAATGTTTTGTTCTCCTCTTTCTCTAATTGACCTGAGGTGCCTTCTCCTTCTGAACATGTCAGATTCTCTCTCCAATCCCAGCCCCTGGCTCACCACTACTTGTTCAATAGCAACTGACCTTGCTTTTCTCAGGTTGTTGCCGCTGACCAATGGAACTTGCTGCCTTCTTTTGGTTTTTTCTTCCAAGTATCCAGAGCTTTATCTTCTCTTTCCTCTGATAGCAATTGAGTAGCAATTGCTGCAGCTGATCATCAGCCTTCACTACTCATGTACTTTTGGTCTTGTCCCAGACAAAGTTACACTTATTACAGGGATCGAGCCATATGTCCAAGGTGCAATTGCAAGATGATAATCTTCAACATCTTGCAATTTGGTATTATATAACTCAAATATCGTGGTCTTCTGATTCTCACGCGCATACTTTTTCCTTACAACTCTAAAAATTTTATTCCAATAACCCCCAAATCTTATCACTATTGTTCTTGTGATATAAACATTCCTGCAACAAACAATAAAAAAGGAAAAAAAATCAGAAATAAATACAACCAAATAAATGAGAAATAAAAAGGAGATTTATTTTCAGGAACAATTATTCAGCAAATATTGAGATTTTTCATCGAATTTCCTACCAAAATTTCAATTTCCTACAATTATTCAGCAAAGAATATTCAACAAATATTCAAATTTTTCATCAAATTTCAATTACAATTTAAAAAATATTCAGATATTCCACCAAGTTCCTACAATATTCTACCAAATAGCCATCGATTTCCTACAAAAATCAAAAAATTTAATTTCAACACACACATACCCACTCCATCCAAAGATTTTAGATTTTCCATCAAATTTCAATTTCAATTTAAAAAATATTCAGATTTCCATCAAATTCCTACAATATTCAACCAAATAACCATCAATTCCTAAAAAAAATCCAAAATTTTAATTTCAACACGCACTCACTCCATCGCCAAAGATTATTCAGCAAATATTCGTCTTATCCATCAAATTTAAATTTCAATTTAAAAAATATTCAGATTTCCCATCAAATTTCCTACAATATTCAACCAAACCCCATCAATTTCATACAAAATTCCAAAATTCTAATTTCAACACGCACCATTGCATTGCCCAAGATTACATCAAAATTTCCTAATTTTCAGTTGAAATTGGCCAACCAGAAACACTAACTTTTTTCAAGGAACTGTGATCTGATCTCTGGAGCTTTCCTTAACTTTCATTATTCGACGAGCTTCAATCCACACCCAAACCAACTCCTCAAATTGAGTTCCAATAGCGACAGATCTACGGTTCCAAACTGAGTTCCAATATCGGAATTTTGCGTCGGAGACAGCAAGAGTGTCAAGTCTAGGTTCGTTGGGTGATTTGTGTGAGAGAGAGAGAGAGCGAGAGTTTGGGAATTAAAGAAAGACTACCCCCACAGACGAGAAGAGAGAGAGAGAGAAGAGAGACTCGCAGTGGGAATAGTCTAGTAACTTGCTCCTATACTGTTAAAAACTAAGCTAACGATGGGGGTAAATTTGGTCGTTTTTAAAGGATTAAGAGGGTAATTGAGCAATTATGATTATTTAAGGGCTAATTTTAGAAATATGAAAGATTTGAGGGGTTGACGTGAGAAATATCCTTCTCTCATTTATCTCCTACATATTTTAGTTTTGCAACCAAATTGTCTTTTATATCTCTCAAAATCTTATCGTAATGCTCTGTTGGATCCTGAATGGAAAAATGCTATGAATGAAAAGATGACTGTTTTGCGTGCTAATGAAATATGAGAATTAACTTCTTTATTACTAGGAAGACACTGTTAATTATCCATAGATATACAATGTCAAATTTCTCCCCAATGGATAGATTGAGCGCTAGAAGGCATGGTTGGTTGCCAAGGGCTACACAAACTTATGGTGTTGATTATTTTGAGACTCTCTCCGGTAGCTAATCTGCATTCCGTTTGGATTCTTTTATTAGTTGCAGTAGTAAAACAATGGCCTTTGTATCATTTTGATATTAAGAATGCATTCTTGCATGGTGATCTTCAAAAGAAGGTGTATATGCTTCAGCCTTCTGGTTATTAGAAGGGGAGTTTGAAAAAGTTTGCAAATTGAAAAAAGGCAATC
Source organism: Agave tequilana (assembly GCA_038442645.1). Lineage (NCBI taxonomy): Eukaryota > Viridiplantae > Streptophyta > Magnoliopsida > Asparagales > Asparagaceae > Agave > Agave tequilana. The sequence goes on from JAVJIF010008613.1 coordinate 69,463, forward strand.
TATGATTTGAGGCAATCTATGGTTTGAAGCAATCTCCCCGAGCATGGTTTGAGAAGTTTAGTACTGTTGTTGCCTGCTATGGATTGTGACAAAGCTCCTTTAGTTACTCTATATTTATGAGACATTCATCTGTCGGCACTATTATTCTTGCAGTTTATATTGATATTATTGTTCTTACTGAAAATGATCATCAATGTATTATTCAGTCGAAAGCTTATTTGAATTCTCATTTTCATATGAAAGTTCTTGGTCTCTTGAGGTATTTTCTAGGGATCGATGTTGCTCGATCTCTAAAAAGTCCCTCTGTCTCAAAGAAAATCTTACTGACTTGTTGGAAGAAACTAGTACATTAGGATCTAAACCTATTTACACTCTTATGGATACTAATATTCATTTAGTTCAAAATTTTGGAGAGCCGCTTGCTGACCCATACAGTATAGACGACTGATTGGCAAATTAATTTACTTCAATATCTAACGTGGATGGGGAAGCGAAGAAGAGCGACGCGAGCTAGATATCGTACTAGCGCTGACGAATCTTGAAGAAGTCTTCAGGTTGGGGATAATTACTCGAATCCTCGAGTAAGCGACCTGGATCCACGAGCCAAAGAGAACAACTCAAATCCACCAGTAATTTTAGAGTAAAAACTCAATTGTATTAATCAAAGTTATATGATAAAAATCTAGGATATAATGGCCTTATATAGGCAAATAAAAGAAAATTACTTCTTTAACTTTGAAAACTAAAATAAAACAGAAATAAACAAATTGAGTCCAAAACGGACACAACTCCTAAACAAACTAAAAAACTCTGATACGCAGCAGGCCTGTCGATAGGCGAAGAGTGTTGTCATGTCTGTAATTTCCTGATTTTCTTTAAAAACTTGTCGACAGGCGAAGAGTATTGTCGACAGGACTGTAAACTACTGAGTTTCTGTAAAAGTCTGTCGACAGTTGAAGGGAGCTGTCAACAGATAATTTAAATCAACCATTATCATCTTGATCTCCTATAGTCCTCCCTCTTCAAATGAACTCGTCCTCAAGTTATCATCTGGATATAGCTTTTTGGTAGGGTAATATTCATGGAGATCCGCCACGTTGAACGTTTTGGACATTGCCATGTTTCTTGGAAGATCTACAACGTAAGCGTTATCATTGATCTTCCTTAAAATTCTGAATGGCCCATACTTAGCTTCAACTTGTTATAGGACCCAGCAGGAATTCTTTTTTTCTCAAGTATACCATTACTATGTCCTTTCTCCGAAGACCTTTTCTCTCATCTTTTTGTTAGCTGTGGCCTTATACCTTGCATTGAATTTCTCCAACTTTAATCGAACCTCTTCTTGAACATCTAATACTTGTTCTGCTATGGTGCTAGCTGTACTACTAAACTTCTCTCCAATGAGAAGCTTGGCTAAGTCTAGGAGATGATGAGGTACCTTCCTATAGACAATATAAGAGGGTGACACATCCGTTGAACTGTTGATTGAGCTGTTGTAAGCAAACTCGGTTTGAGGCAAAGCTTGATCCCATGCTCTTAGCTTGTCTCCACATATGCTTCTCAATAGGTTCCCTGAGGTGCGGTTGACAATTTCTGTCTGGCCATCAGTTTGAGGATGTGCCGTGCTACTGTATTTCAATGATGTGTCAAATTTTCTCCAAAGAGTAGTCCAGAACGTCACAAGAACTTGCTGTCTCGATTCGAAACAATGGAGCTCGGCATGCCATGTAGTCTCACAACATCTTAGAAGAACAACTTGGCCACATGCGGTGTACCAGAAGTCTTTCTACAAGGAATAAAGTGTGCCATCTTGGAAAATTGATCACCTACCACGGAAATGGAATCCACTCTTTTTTGTGTGCGAGGAAGTCCTAGCACGAAATCCATGCTCAAGTCCTTCAAACTATCTTTTGGCAAGGGTAAAGGCGTATACAATCATGCATTTTGGGTTTGTCCTTTAGCAACTTGATAAACCGGACAACTCACAATTGCAGTCACATCCTTTCATAGTTGGGGCCAATAATATCTTTCTTCAAGACTTGTCGTAGTTTTATCTCTCCCAAGGTGCCCTGCAAGTCCGCCTCCGTGCAAGTCTCTAATAACTTTATCCCTCAACGAAGTCCTTGGTACACATAATCAGCTTTCCTTGAGAAGAAATTCGTCTAGGATATGAAAATCTTGTGCGAGCTGTCGTGACGTACACTTCTCCCAAATATCAGCAAAGTCTTCATCCTCTTTATATAACTCCTTCAAGCATTCGAACTCAATGATTTCACTTTGTAACGAGACCATCATTGAAACTATCCGACTCAATGCATCGAGAACTTTGTTATCTACTCTAGATTTGTGATGGATCTCCAAATATGCTTCTCAATAGGTTGCTTGAGGTAGTGTTCTAAATGGCGGCCACAACGGCTATATCGGTCGGAAAAATTTATCGGGGATGGGGATATATCAGGGATATATCGGGGATATTTTCAAAAATCGGATGTCAAAATCGGACTGTAAATATACATATCTTCTTGTCTTAAATCGCATCTCAATGAGACAATATATGCATAAATTATATAAATCTACATAAAACATCATACTTATATGTTTAAGATATGCTTAACTTGATAACTTGCATTAAGCATATGAATCCATAATCACTATCCAAGTATAGAATCTTCAAAAATGCCACATTGCCACATCACTTGTATTACCCAAATACCTAACCTAAAAATTGAGTGTAGGACGCTATATCGGGTCCAAAATCGCCGAAATTGCGGCCGATATATCGGGTCCATGCCTATTTATCGGCGATTTTGGATGAAAAACGTTATATCGGTTTGGATGTGCCATATCATTGCGGCTAGGTGCCATAAACGCAATATCGGCGCAATATCAGGGTTATATCGGGGATATTTAGAGCACTGGCTTGAGGTGCGGTTGACAACGTTCGTCTGGCCATCTGTTTGAGGATGTGTGTGCTACTGTATTTCAGTGATGAGTTAAATTTTCTCTAAAGAGTAGTGCAGAACGTCACTAAGAACTTGCTGTGTCGATCCGAAACAATGAAACTCAGTACACTACGTAGTCTCACAATCTCTTGGAAGAACAACTTGGCCACATGTGGTGCATCAGGAGTCTTTCTGTAAGGAATAAAGTGCGCCATCTTGCAGAATCGATCAACTACCACGAAGATGAAATTCACTCTTTTTTGTGTGCAAGGAAGTCCTAGCCCGAAATTTATACTCAAGCCCTCCCAACTACCTTTGGGGAAGGGCAAAGGCATGTACAATCATGGATTTTGGGCTTGTCCTTTAGCAATTTGACAAACCGGACAACTCCTCACAATTGCAGTCACATCCTTCCCAGTTGGGGCCAATAATATCTTTCTTCAAGACTTGTTGTAGTTTTGTCTCTCCCAAGGTGCCCTGCAAGTCCGCTTCCGTGTAAGTCTCTAATAACTTTATCCCTCAACGAAGTTCTTGGTACACATAATCGGCTTTCCTTGAGAAGAAATCTGTCTAGAATATGAAAATCTTGTGCGGGCTGTCGTGACGTACACTTCTCCCAAATATCAGTAAAGTCTTCATCCTCTTTATATAGCTCCTTCAAGCATTCGAACCCAATGATTTCACTTTGTAACGAGACCATCAGTGAAACTATCCGATTCAATGCATTGAGCATTTTATTATCTACTCCAGATTTGTGACAGATTACAAAATTGAATTGCTCAAAGTAGGATGCCCCCTTGCATGCATCTTGTTTATGTGCTTTTGGTTCTTGAAGTGTTGGACTGATTGATGATCCGAAAAAGCACGAAGTCGCTAGCTATAAGATAACTCTCTTATGACTTTAATGAGTGATACACTGCATTTAATTTCTGTTCATATGTAGACCATTTTTGTCGTGCCTAATTTAACTTTTTACTGAGGAAGGCAATAGGTCTCTTTTCTTGTGAGAGTACTGCTCTAATGGCCACTTCGCAAGCATCACACTCTAGCTTGAACACCTTATCAAAGTTTGGAAAGGTTAAGATAAGGGCATTAGTAAGCTTCTCCTTGATAAGTTCAAAAGCCCATTCGGCTTCATTAGTCCAGACGAAAGCACCCTTCTTCAAACAGTCTTGTCATAGATGCTACTAAGCTACTGAAGTTACGAATGAAATGCTGGTATAAAGTAATTAGGCCGTGAAAGCTTCTTACCTCAGTAGCACTCTTGGGTGCGGGCCAATCTCGGATTGCCCTCACTTTCTTCTCGTTTACATGGATCCCTTGTGAAGTAGCAACAAAACCCAAGAATATCAAGTTTGTAGTCATGAAGCTGCACCTCTTCAGGTTGATGTATAACTCATTGGCTTGTATAACTGTGAACATGTCCCGTAGAAGTTGGAGATGCTCGGTTTCGCTTGAACTGTAGATTAGGATATCGTCAAAGTAGACAATCACAATTTTTTTCAAGAAAGTCTTAAACGCTTGATTCATCAATCTCATGAAAGTGCTTGGTACATTGGATAGTCCAAAGCGCACGACCATTCACTCATACTATTCTTCTGAAGTTTTGAACGTCGTCTTCCACTCATCTCCCGGTTTAATGCGAATTTGGTGGTAGCTGCTTCTCAGATCGATCTTCGAAAATATGCACGACCCTCCTAATCGATCCAACATATCATCAAGGCGAGGTATCAGAAATCAATATTAGATAGTGATTTTGTTGATGACTCGATTGTCAGCCAACTTCCATCCTTCTTTGGCGTCAAAAGGGTTGACACACCATACATGGGCTCATACTTTCTCTAATATGCCCCTTTTGAATTAGTTTTTCGACCCTTTCCGTTAGAACTCCACTCTCCTTTGGATTCATCCGGTAGTGTGGGAGGTTGGGTAGACTCGCTGCGGGGATCAAATCAATGTGATGCTGGATATCCCTCATGGGCGACAGTTCGTCCAGAAGCTCATCATGAACTATTCTTTACCAGCATCGATTTCATCTTCTTAGGAACTTCAATTACTGGGCTGATTTCTTCTTTGACTACCAAAGCAAATCGTTGCTTTGTTTCGTTAGATTCAACCAAGAATTCATCTTAGTTGCATATCGATATGAACTTTGGCTTTTCTTTTTTAGTCGGCTTCAATGGTGGTGGAATAGGCTTTATGGCAATTCTCTTGCCCTTTCAAGTGAACATGTAGATGTTTCTTTTGCCTTGATGGGTAGCATCGATGTCATGTCGCCATGGCCGTCCCAATAATATGTGACATGCATCCATATCAACATCGCAGGTAACTGAATTTTGATAAAACTTGCCGATTGAAATAAGGACTTGACAAAGATTCTTTCCTTTATGCAGGGGCCCTTTTTTATCCACCCAATGGTGTCTGGATGGGGGTGTGGTTCTGTCTCTAATTTCAAATAGTCCACCAAGGCACCAACGCAGTAGAGACGATGTTTTCACAACTGCCATTGTCGATGATGAGATTGCACACCTTGTTCTTCATCGAACACCTTGAGTAGAAAATTTGATGCCATTGTTTAGCATCAGGATTCTTTTGGCTGCATAGCAACCGCTGGATCACGCAGGTGGCTATCTTGCTATATTCTTCGACAAAGTTGAAATCTTCTGGTTCAGTCTCAATCAGTACTTCGTCTTCGTCTTTATAGTCTGCCATGTTGATGGGCCTCCTCTTTTGGTACTCATTGCACCTGTGTCCAGGTTCGTCACACCTGTAACATTTGCCAACCCCGGGCTTGGCATATGGATTCTCTTTGTCTTTTGTAGTGGGGGCGGCTGACGTCGCCAGGTTGGCTGGCCGGGCATCAATCGCCTTACAGACTGGAGGTCGTTTGCTTGATGTGGAACCTTGCTGATCTCTTGTGTTGCCGGATGTCCGCTCTATTGCTTCTTTGAAAGGTAAAGCTCTGTTCTGCAACCTATCAACAGTGTTCTAAATATCCCCGATATAACCTCGATATTGCGCTGATATTGCGTTTACGGCACCTAGCCGCAATGATTTGACACATCCAAACCGATATAGCGTTTTTCATCCAAAAACACCGATAAATAGGCATGGATCCGATATATCGGCCGCAATTTCGGCGATTTTGGACCCGGTATAACGTTTTACACCCAATTTCTAGGTTAGGTATTTGGGTAATCCAAATGATGTGGCAATGTGACATTTTTGAAGATTCTACACTTGGATATTGATTATGGATTCATAGGCTTATGCAAGTTATCGAGTTAAGTATATCTTAAACATATAAGTATGATGTTTTATATAGATTTATATAATTTATGCATAAATTGTCTTATTGAGATGCGATTTAAGACAAAAAGATATGTATATTTACAGTCCGATTTTGATATCCGATTTTTGAAAATATCCCCGATATATCCATATCTCTGATAAATTTTCCCGACCGATGTAGCCGCCGTGGCCGCCATTTAGAACACTGCCTATCAATCTTCATGGCTTTATTCTGGGCCTCATTGACAGAGAAGACGTCTTGAAGGGCCACACGTTCCTAGATGTAGTATTTCAGCCCGTTGATGTACTTGGAAGTCTGCTGCTCCTCCATCAGGGATAAGTTGCATCGCGATGAAAGGCAGCAGAACTCCTCCGTGTACGCCGCAACAGTTCTTGTGCCTTGTCTGCGTTGCTCAAATTTGTTGTAAAGAATCTGCTGGTAATCGGGTGAAAAGAATTTACCTTGAAAAAGTTGTTTCATGCGCCATCATGTCATCACAGGTGGTTTACCTTGGCGCTTCCTTGTAATTTGCAACAGGTCTCACCATGCGGCCGCCCCTTCTTTGAGCTTGTACGCCATGAACTTGACATGCTTTTCCTCGAGGATATAAGCCATGTCGAAAAACTTCTCTACTTCATAGACCCAATCCAAGAAGGACTCGATGTCAAGGTTCCCACTGAAAGAAGGAATCTTGGTCTTCATCCTATACTCGTTAGGACTTGGATCTCCTCTTCTCCTATCTGGGTTAGGAAAAGGAAATCTTTCTCCTCTGTTTGTATTAGATTCACCATCCGCCTAGGGCCTCGCTCATAAATCATCCTTCCATCATAACCTTCGTCTTTGAAATCATCTTTGAGATAAAAGGTGTTGATGAGTTCTTCCTCGTCGGTAAGATCTTTGTAAGGAAGTTGTCGTAGAAAATGTCTTGGTGATGGTTGACGTGGTTACTGATGCGTGGGTGGTCATTGGAAAGGAAATTGCTGTGGTGGAGGTTGTGAATGAGAATTACCTGATGGTGGTGGAGGAAGATTGTTCGATGAACGCTCACGCCTGCTTTGGTATGCATCATCGGTTAGGTTTCGATCATCGAATTTGAGAGATAGCCTTTTGATTTCTTAGACCATACTGTCCACGGTCGATTCAAGAGTGCCAAGTCTCCCTTCAACAACGCCTAATCTCGCGGAGAGGCCGGATTGCTCGTCGTCGTCTCCGGCCATCGTCAGAAAGTTTACTTCAATATCTAACGTGGATGGGGAAGCGAAGAAGACGAGCGACGCGAGCTAGATATCGTATTAGCGCTGACGAATCCTGAAGAAGTCTTCAGGTTGGGGATAATTACTCGAATCCTCGAGTAAGCGACCCGGATCCACGAGCTAAAGAGAACAGCTCAAATCCACCAGTAATTTTAGAGTAAAAACTCAATTGTATTAATCAAAGTTAGATGATAAAAAATCTAGGATATAATGGCCTTATATAGGCAAATAAAAGAAAAATACTTCTTTAACTTTGAAAACTAAAATAAAACAGAAATAAACAAATTCGAGTCCAAAACGGACACAACTCCTAAACAAACTAAAAAACTCTGATACGCAGCAGGCCTGTCGATAGGCGAAGAGTGTTGTCATGTCTGTAATTCCCTGATTTTCTTTAAAAACTTGTCGAAAGGCGAAGAGTACTGTCGACAGGACTATAAACTACTGAGTTTCTGTAAAAGTCTGTCGACAGTTGAAGGGAGCTGTCAACAGATAATTTAAATCAATCATTATCATCTTGATCTCCTATAGTCCTCCCTCTTCAAATGAACTCGTCCTCGAGTTATCATCTGGATATAGCTTTTTGGTAGGGTAATATTCATGGAGATCCGCCCTGTTGAACGTTTTGGACATTGCCATGTTTCTTGGAAGATCTACAACGTAAGCGTTATCATTGATCTTCCTTACAATTCTGAATGGCCCATACTTAGCTTCAACTTGTTATAGGACCCAGCAAGAATTCCTTTTTTCTCAAGTATACCATTACTATGTCCCTTTCTTCGAAGACCTTTTCTCTCATCTTTTGTTAGCTGCGTCCTTATACCTTGCATTGGATTTCTCCAACTTTAATCGAACCTCTTCTTGAACATCTAATACTTGTTCTGCCATGGCGCTAGCTGCACTACTAAACTTCTCTCCAATGGGAAGCTTGGTTAAGTCTAGGAGATGATGAGTTACCTTCCAGATTGTGACGGATCACAAAATTGAATTGCTCAAAATAGGATGCCCCCTTGCATGCATCTTGTTTATGTGCTTTTGGTTCTTGAAGTGTTGGACTGATTGATGATCCGAAAAAACACGAAGTCGCTAGCTATAAAATAACTCTCTTATGACTTTAATGAGTGATACATTGCATATAATTTCTGTTCATATGTAGACCATTTTTGTCGTGCCTAATTTAACTTTTTACTGAGGAAGGCAATAGGTCTCTTTTCTTGTGAGAGTACCGCTCTAATGCCCACTTCGCAAGCATCACACTCTAGCTTGAACACCTTATCAAAGTTTAGAAAGGTTAAGATAAGGGCATTAGTAAGCTTCTCCTTGATAAGTTCAAAAGCCCATTCGGCTTCATTAGTCCAGACGAAATCACCCTTCTTCAAACAGTCTTGTCATAGATGCTACTAAGCTACTGAAGTTACGAATGAAACGCTGGTAGAAAGTAACTAGGCCGTGAAAGCTTCTTACCTCAGTAGCACTCTTGGGTGCGGGCCAATCTCGGATTGCCCTCACTTTCTCCTCGTTTACATGGATCCCTTGTGAAGTAACAACAAAACCCAAGAATATCAAGTTTGTAGTCATGAAGCTGCACCTCTTCAGGTTGATGTATAACTCATTGGCTTGTATAACTGTGAACACGTCTCGTAGAAGTTGGAGATGCTCGGTTTCGCTTGAACTGTAGATTAGGATGTCGTCAAAGTAGACAATCACAATTTTTTTCAAGAAAGTCTTAAACGCTTGATTCATCAATCTCATGAAAGTGCTTGGTACATTGGATAATCCAAAGCGCATGACCATCCACTCGTACTATTCTTCTGAAGTTTTGAACGTCGTCTTTCACTCATCTCCCGGTTTAATGCGAATTTGGTGGTAGCTGCTTCTCAGATCGATCTTCGAAAATATGCACGACCCTCCTAATCGATCCAACATATCATCAAGGCGAGATATCAGAAATCAATATCAGATAGTGATTTTGTTGATGACTCGATTGTCAGCCAACTTCCATCCTTCTTTGGCGTCAAAAGGGCTGACACATCACACATGGGCTCATGCTTTCTCTAATATGCCCCTTTTGAATTAGTTTTTTCGACCCTTTCCGTTAGAACTCCACTCTCCTTTGGATTCATCCGGTAGTGTGGGAGGTTGGGTAGACTCGCTTCGGGGATCAAATCAATGTGATGCTGGATATCCCTCATGGGCGACAGTTCGTCCAGAAGCTCATCATGAACTATTCTTTACCAGCATCGATTTCATCTTCTTAGGAACTTCAATTACTGGGCTGATTTCTTCTTTGACTACCAAAGCAAATCGTTGCTTTGTTTCGTTAGATTCGACCAAGAATTCATCTTAGTTGCATATCGATATGAACTTTGGCTTTTCTTTTTTAGTCGGCTTCAGTGGTGGTGAATAGGCTTTATGGCAATTCTCTTGCCCTTTCAAGTGAACATGTAGATGTTTCTTTTGCCTTGATGGGTAGCATCGATGTCATGTCGCCATGGCCGTCCCAATTATATGTGACATGCATTCATATCAACATCGCAGGTAACTGAATTTTGATAAAACTTGCCGATTGAAATAAGGACTTGACAAAGATTCTTTCCTTTATGCAGGGGCCCTTTTTTATCCACCCAATGGTGTCTGGATGGGGGTGTGGCTCTGTCTCTAATTTCAAATAGTCCACCAAGGCACCAACGCAGTAGAGACGATGTTTTCACAACTGCCATTGTCGATGATGAGATTGCACACCTTGTTCTTCATCGAACACCTTGAGTAAAAAATTTGATGCAATTGTTTAGCATCAGGATTCTTTTGGCTGCATAGCAACCGCTGGATCACGCAAGTGGCTACCGTGCTATATTCTTTGACAAAGTTGAAATCTTCCGGTTCAGTCTCAATCAGTACTTCGTTTTCGTCCTTATAGTCTGCCATGTTGATGGGCCTCCTCTTTTGGTACTCATTGCACCTGTGTCCAGGTTCGTCACGCCTGTAACATTTGCCAACCCCGTGCTTGGCATATGGATCTCTTTGTCTTTTGTAGTGGGGGCGGCTGACATCGCCAGGTTGGCTGGCCGGGCATAAATCGCCTTACAGACTGGAGATCGTTTGCTTAATGTGAAACCTTGCTGAGCTCTTGTGTTGCCGGATGTCCGCTCTATTGTTTCTTTGAAAGGTAAAGCTCTGTTCTGCAACCTATCGGCTATCAATCTTCATGGCTTTATTTTGGGCCTCATCGACAGAGAAGACGTCTTGAAGGGCCACACGTTCCTAGATGTAGGATTTCAGCCGGTTGATGTACTTGGAAGTCTGCTGCTCCTCCGTCAGGGATAAGTCGCATCGTGACGAAAGGCGGTAGAACTCCTCCATGTACGCCGCAACAGTTCTAGTGCCTTGTCTGCGTTGCTCAAATTGGTTGTAAAGAATCTGCTGGTAATCGGGTGGAAAGAATTTACCTTGAAAAAGTTGTTTCATGCGCCATCATGTCATCACAGGTGGTTTACCTTGGCGCTTTCTTATAATTTGCAACAAGTCTCACCATGCGGCCGCCCCTTCTTTGAGCTTGTACGCCATGAACTTGACATACTTTTCCTCGAGGATATAAGCCATGTCGAAAAACTTCTCTACTTCATAGACCCAATCCAAGAAGGACTCAATGTCAAGGTTTCCACTGAAAGAAGGAATCTTGGTCTTCATCCTATACTCGTTAGGACTTGGATCTCTTCTCCTATCTGGGTTAGGAAAAGAAAATCTTTCTCCTCTGTTTGTATTAGATTCACCATCCGCCTAGGGCCTCGCTCATAAACCATCCTTCCATCATAACCTTCGTCTTTGAAATCATCTTTGAGATAGAAGGTGTTGATGAGTTCTTCCTCGTCGGTAAGATCTTTGTAAGGAAGTTGTCGTAAAAAATGTCTTGGTGATGGTTGACGTGGTTACTGATGCGTGAGTGGTCATTGGAAAGGAAATTGCTGTGGTGGAGGTTGTGAATGAGGATTACCTGATGGTGGTGGAGGAAGATTGTTCGATGAACGCTCACGCCTGCTTTGGTATGCATCATCGGTTAGGTTTCAATCATTGAATTTGAGAGATAGCCTCTTGATTTCTTGGACCATACTGTCCACGGTCGATTCAAGACCGCCAAATCTCCCTTCAACAACGCCTAATCTTGCGGAGAGGCCGGATTGCTCGTCGTCAAAGTTTGCCGAAGCTCTGATACCACTTGATGCGGAAGGGGAAGCGAAGAAGACGAGCGATGCGGACTAGATATCGTACTAGTTCTGAAGAACCTTGATGTTTTAAGGTAGAGGTTAATTACTCGAATCCACGAGCAAGCGACCCAAATCCGCAAGCCAAAGAGAACTCGAATCCACGAGTAATCTGGGAGTAAAAACTCAATTGTATTAATCAAAGTTGGATGATAAAAAACATAGGATACAATAACTTTATATAGACAAATAAAAGAAAAATACTTCTCTAACTATGAAACTAAAATAAAAAAAATAGAAATAAAACAAATTAGAATTCAAAATGGACCCAGAAAATAACTTCTAAATAAACTAGAAAACTTTGATACGCAGTAGGCTTGTTGACAGGCAAAGAGTGTTATCGACATGTCTGTAATTTCTTGACTTTCTGTAAAAGAATATCGACAGGCGAAGAGTGCTGTCGACAGAATTATAAACTATTGAGTTTCTGTAAAAGCCAGTCGACAGTTGAAGGGAACTGTCGATATGTAACGTAAATCAGCCATTCTCATCTTGATCTCCTACTTCATTGTCACTCGACCCCGTGGGTGTGTTAAGTCAATATATGCATAGTCCGCATCAGTGTCATTGGATTGCTGCTTGTCGTGTCTTGAGGTATCTTAAAAGGGTTCATGGTAAAGGATTATGTTATCATCCTTCATCTCATTTGAATATTGAGGGATATTCTGATGCTCATTAGGCTGGTGATTCTGTTGATCATCGTTCTATTATTGGTTATTGCATTTTTGTTAGAGGAATTTAGTGACATGGCGATGTAAAAAATAAAATGTTATTACTCGACCTAGTGCTGAGGCTGAGTATCGAGTTGTGACTCATACAACTTGTGAATTGATGTAAATTTAATCTCTTGTGAAATAAGCATCATCTACAACAAGCTAATTATGATGTATTGTGACAATCAAACGACTATGTACATTGTTAATAATCTTGTTTTTCATGAGAGAATGAAACATATTGAAGCCGACTGCCACTTTACCAGAGACATGGTGATGACCCATCAGTTAGTCACTTCGTTTGTCATATCAAGTTGTCAAGTTGGAGATATTTTCTCTAAAGTTTTATTTAGAAATATTTTTTTTTTCAATTTTGTGTAGCAAGCTCGGCATGATTGACATAATATGTTTCAGCTTGAGAGTTAAAGTCTTTAATTATTATAATTACCTGATATGAGTCATGTTTCTATATGTTATTAGGAGTCCTACTCATATTATGAGAAATAATTGTATTAGGATTAGAGGTTTTCTTATCTTGTAATTCTGATGCCTATAATTTGGGGCATTGCTCACATCAATAATAATGAAAATCTCTTCTTCTAAAATTCTGACAAGACTGAAGCTTAAGTATTAAAATTACCATTGAACATTGTGCCCAAAATTACGTAACATGCACCTTTGAAATCTCTACTACCAAACATATGCGTAAAGATGCAGAGAATTTTCCATGAATCACTCCATGAGTCACTCTTATGATGCATGGATATGTCAACTAAGGGCTTGTACCTATGTTTGACATGAACTGTGTACAAATGTGCTAGTGACGCTAGTGTTCATGTGAGATATAGCCATGCTGTACAGATGTTGCATTTGCCTTCCAAAGCAAAAGGCAAAATAGTGGAAGACAGTGCAACTAATGGCGGGTAACCCTTGAGAAACTAAGAGGAAAAAGAGAAGTAATGAGAAGATTGACGAATCAAGGATGACACTTAAATGAAGAGAAAAGAAGAAAATGATGTGGAAAGAAATAAAAGAATACTTACCTGGATCCAGTCATCTTTAGTGCACTTCTGTTCTTAAGATTTTTAATTCTTATTATTTGCTAATTTATTATTATTATTTTTTTAATTTTATACTTGTAGTTTTGTTTTTTTTGTATTCATTTTTTGTTGGTATAACATGGTATCGGTTACTTAATAGTATAGCATTTCGTTAGTTAATTACTTTGATTAAAGAATTAATTTTTACATCTAATGCTTTTTTAAAATACTCACTGGGAGTCGGCCAATATCATCATGTATCAGCTATTACTGGTTACATATTGGGTGTTATGAACTGATATTACACTGATACTGTTCAGAACTTAAAAGGTTGGTTGATATAGGACCACTACTGGCTGATGCCGATCCTATACAGCCTATACATATCGGCATTAGCCGACTTTTTAAGCATTGCATTGGAAAGTAGATTTGTCTTGTTCTTGATCTTTTAGGGCTTTCCTAAGTTAAGGAATTCTAACATTTTGTTTCTAGGGTTGGTTTTCTTTCCTAACATTTGGGCTGATTTTTCAATCATTGAATTGTGAAGTGTGATAAATCTTGCTCTTGACTAGCTCAGGTATTTCATAGCATTTATTATTGGAGATTTTTTTGCCCATCGTAATGTTCATGGAGATCTCTGTAAAGATTACATGGTTGCTAATTGGAGGTATGATATACGCTCTAGATCTCTCCTCCAATATTGCTGTTTTCTATCTACAAGTTTAGGACTCCTAAGCCCAGGTGGTTATTCCACTAAAATATCCCAAAATATTTGATAAAGTGTAAAAAGTTGGGCTAAAGTTCATATGTTGGCCTTTCTATATGTTTCGACTTACCTGTCTGTCTCTGCTGCAATTGATTGAGTATGCCTTTGATTCACCTGTCAAACTGGTCGAGTTCCTCCCGGTTGTTGAGTTTTGTGTGTGGTTTAGGTTATGGTGCTCTCTTTTCTGACGCTTGAAGATCCTCTTCGATCAACATTCTCCTTAAAAAAGTTAAGTTCCATGAAGTCCCATGAATTATGTGACAATGCTCATCCATTAAAATGTGCTTCCTGGTTTTTGCTGCAATTGGTTGCTCTTGTTGATAGTAGTTGCATTCTTCAACTGTGGGGTGAGCAAAAACTTCTTATTCGTCTTTATAATATTGCGTTAGTCGCTAATCTTTGTGCCACTACCATGATCTTGATCCCTAAGAGATGAAGGCTCCAATCGAAAGGAAAATAAGTAAATGGATGGCTTCGATCGGAAGAACTAAATGAATAGCAAGATTCAGAGTGTTCCTTCGTGCAAGTCAAAATAAAGAATTATCTGTTGATGCGACTTCAACAATAGAAGCTTTGACAGTGTGACCCCTACAAGCCCTTATTGTTGATTGAGGAGCGACTCTGGTATCATTGCAGGAAGAATTGCTAGTCTTTCCGATCTCCTTTGTTTTAGTAATGGCAATTCTTTGTGTTATCTCTTCCTTATCGCTGATATCATGTGACTTGTTGATAGTTGTTGCACGCCCCTTCCATCTTTCACGTCTCTAGAGTCTTCACCTTGGATTGCTATTTGCACCCATTTCTTCGCACTCTTTACAGTTTGCTTGAAACAGATTCTTAAATATGCAAGATAGGTTCGTTGTAGAGGGGGGAAAATCCTCTCATTTTCTTTGTATTGAACTCAAAAGAAAAATGAGCAAGTGATCACAATGTTGGAAAATGTTTTATTTTTGCACTCTTGCTCATCTGATGTGTTGAACAATCACAAAGGTTCATAGAGTGGGCTCTATACTACACTCTTGGTTTTCTAAGGGGTTTCCAGGTTTTGTTTCCAAAGTGGGAGGTTTCCTACTTTAGGGTTCATGGGAGATCGGAAGCTTGCTAATTGGAGCTATGACATACAAAATAGAGCTCTCTGGTGTTTGCTGGTCAAGATTATTGTTGGTTCTCTTCTATCTTAGGAATCTGGCGCTAGAAGTCCTAAAATCAAACGAACCTCAATGCTTCCCAAAATAACTGAGAATCCTAAAATGTCGAGCTGACTTTACCTTATTTAGTTTTTGTTTTGAATCATCCTTTTCTAGATGTTTACCGTCGACTAAGTAGTTGACAGGTGAATCTTCCCTGTCTCCCTCTGTGTGTCCTTGCAGCTGCTAGAGTAGGACAGATGTTTAACTAGTTGACTAGTTGCTCATCAGAGCTCCCTGTTTAGGGCTAGCCTTTTTTTGGGGCTTATTGCTATAATTTGGGGTTGTATGGCCCTCTATTTTTATGCTTAAAGAACCTCTCGTATCACTGACATTAAAAAAGTATAAACCCTATATGAAAATAAAAACAATAGGTTACCTAAAACATTAAAATTTCATACAAGTTTACATATAAAAAATAATAAAATTTAAATCTGATGAGTCATAATTTAATCGACCATTTATGAGGGTTTTTTTTTGGTGGGTGGGTGGGGTGCGAGTGGTATTTGAACCTGAGACATTTTGCCTGGCAGCAATAGGTACAATAGTACTCGATTATGAATACTAATGCAGATATACCATATTATATAATTTTGCATGTCTGAAAGAGAATAAGGTAATATTTTGCCAATATTTCCCTTCAAACTTCTTCAATTTTGAATCAAGCTAGTAAAATTTAAAAAGTTCAATATACAGCATTTTTAAAATTAAATTTAAGTAATATTTCCATTTTAAGGCACTGGCTCCTACACACCAAACTTAGCTACATCAATTATAGCAGCAAATTTTTGTTGCTGGATTGCATTCCATTTTATGATTTTCCTCTTCTGTTTTAGATATTTTTCCTAGGGTATGAACTGATGTTTTCAGGATTTCACGATTCCTGATCTGGGTCATACAAGGCCTTTACATCTAGAGATGAGAGTAGATCATCACTGTCACCTTTTTTCTGATGCAGAGATTGGTATGATAATTTTGGTTTCTTGCGGTGGGTAAATAGATTGGTAACTTTTGGAAGATCAAGATAAATCTTGGCTGTGATTGAGCTTTCTCACCTGCCATGTATTGTTTGGAATATCGTCTTGTATATGCTTTGTTGTTTTTGTAAGCTTAAGAGGTTTCTGGGATTACATGGGCTTCAACAGTGGGGTCAATAATGTAGGTTTCCCTACCTACTTGTACAGTTTGTCATAAGCCTCTCCTTTGCACATATCTCCTCAATCATGAGTTTTGGACCCTCTTAAAGAGTTAGCTATTAGGTTTGTTGGTTTATTGCTAAGCTTTTATCACTTTTGCCGGGAGTCTTCTTACATTCAAGCTGTTCTAGAGAACTGAATTCATTTAAAGGGAAGAACCTTGTTGGCACCTTGATGATGATGATAATTAGTGGAAAATGTCTGTTCTACAGGTAAGTCTTCTCAGTTTCCCAGCCTGTTGACCTTGGTGCGACTCTTGGAAGATCCTGATCGTTTCTTGCTTGGATACATGGGAATTGATAATGTTAGTGATTTAGAAATTTTGCACTATGTAAGCCTATTGGTGAAGGATTTCAATGCATGTAATCTATGAAGGTGATAATAGATACTGGAATGTTTCTTGCTAGAAATGTGTCAAAGAAATTGATAAATCACTGAACCCTTTTTTCACCTAAGTAGTTTTGGCACAATTGGTATCATTGGTAACAAGGGAAAACCTCAGGTATATTGTTATATCTAGTGAGATGTTATTAGTGCTTTGGTAATAATTCGTTTTTTGTGCAGACATAAAATTAGTTCCTTGACAATTTTGATTGTGGCTTGTCTGATTTATGTCGCAGTCATTTGATGATATTGGGATACTGTCGTCCCTTGATCTATGCTTTGATGTTGGTGGTCCTGTCAAGGTTATGAGTGTTGGTTAGCATTTCTGTATAATGAACAATATTTTTTTCATGACAAGGAAAAGCTTCTGAATGAACAGTAGTTTTTGTTGATATGAGAAAGCATTCAGTATACAAATTGCTAGAAGGTTGGTTGGTTTTGCTTGCATTTTTTCCAGGATCACCAAATAAATTTCTGTTTATCGTTGAGGTATGCTGTCCCTGCCAGTTGAAGATGATTATAGCACAGATTCAGGCAGAATCATGGTTATAGTTGTTATTTGCAAGCATATCACCAAAAATATGCCATTTCACATTATTGATAGTCAACTGCTAGGCTTACTGCCTTGCTGTAAGTTATGTTGTATAATAACTAAAAACTAATAACTTCCAGTTAAAATGCATGTGTTGATTTTCTGGGCTACTTGTCTTGTGAGCATTTTTATATTTAAGACTTTTTTTCGACAATTATATCTGTTGTTCTACTGCAATGACAATGAATTAATCTGAATCTGGTAGAACTTGTTAGTGCTTCCAAATATCAGCATGTTGTAATCATAGATCTGAAGCTTTGTTTTGTTTGGGTAATCGTACTGCCAGAACAATTGTCTCATGTCAAACTTATGTGGGAATCAATGAATCACAAGTGTTCAGTTGCTTATTTCTCACAGTTGAGTTTCTACTCTAGTTGCATGTGTATCACTACTAACTACTACTATAGTTTCTAAGATATGCTAGCTTCTGTATCATCATCATATCCCTATGATGATTGACACAGTTTCTATCTCATTCTGGTCATTCCATTCATGGCAAAGGGATTAATATCTTTGATCAGCTCGTTCAATGTGGGACGACCGTTATCTTATTTTCTTGGACAGGTGTTCCGCCCTTTTGCCCCCCTAATCTTGGTTGTGCTTGCTGCATCATGATCTATCACCATACTAGCTACTCTACAAAAATAAACAAAAGAGAGATTGTGGCCCTTTGACAAGAAAGTGATATCCATTATACATCACAGCTTCCTTTTTTATGGTCCTCACCTTGGTGGGGTTTCAGCTTTCCCTTTTCAGCATAACACGTGTACCCTCTGTGAATTCAAGGCTTTCAGAGATCACTGTTAGTGATTAGAGGTCCCCTTGCACATCTTTTTTAAAGATGTGTAGACCACATCTACATATTCAGTCTAGTTTCATTGTACATTGCAGATATTCTTATCCTCGCTCATTTTATCATCAGGTTCCAGGTAAACTTTTAGGGTAGAATGCAGTCTGCAGTGTCTTAATGATTGGTGCACTTCTCCTCTTCCCATTTTTGGTCCCTCTCATTGATCAGGATTTTGCAATTAGTGGAGCCACATGAACATCACAGCCACCCACACTTTCTTAAACTGTAATAAGTTGGTGGAAGAACAGTAACCACACAAAAGTTTGTGCTTCACAACTTCCATTCGTGGAAAGAACTCTCACCGAACCCCCATAATCTAAATGGAATATTACCCCCGTACAGTTATAGTAATCTAGATCACAGCCCACTTTAAAGACCTTTGGGATTGTTTAAGCTTGCTTGTTTCAAAAGCTTTCAGGTTAGAATAACCTGCCGCAAAGATGATTTGCTTTTCCTCTCTTTTAAACAAAAGCGGCATTCAATCGAGTGCCCAATCTACCAAGTGACCTGATGATTGATCGGTCGAGGTGTATCTTAATTTTATATCTTTGCCATGGTTCTTGTAGGTTGTATTTCTGTGCATTCCTTTCTCTTGTGCTCAGCCTAATGTGATTAGGCATGCTTTTTGGTGGCAATATCTGAACAAATAATGGTCTCCACTTCCACTCCTTTTTCTTCCTCCCCCGTTTCAAAGGAACCAATACCCGAAATCCTGCCAGTAAAATATATGGAAGCATAACATGTTAGGGGCTCTTTTGCATCATTCTTGTTTTGTTTTCTGATTAGCAGTTGGATAGCTTCGCGATAATGCCTTTCATTCTATATCCATTAACTACTGGGTGCGTTTGATGGCAAGACAAAAAGTAGTTTAATTACAAACAATATTCATGCTTGGTTTCATCATCGATTAAGAATCCTTGCTATAATATTATTGTCATGTATTATTTTTATTGTTAATGTTGGGTTAATATTATGTGCTTCAATTTAAAAGTAAGAACTTTGCTTGGCCAGGTAATGGATTTCATGTGATTGGGTAGCTGCTTTCCGTTAAAGCCTGGGTCTGATGAGAATCAAAGCTGCACCAGGTAAATAGTTCTGTATATTTTTGTAGGGGGAAAAAAAATATACAATTTCTCTCATCAGGGGAACATGGAAAACTCTGGCAGTTTGTTATGCTCAACTTTTAGTCTCTGCCCATTTTATGGGACCAATACATACAGTCGGTTTGGTTTGTTTTGAACTCACCAGGCCATCTGTCTGCCTAGATTTTGTCTGGATACTACTGTGCTTTTGCTCTCTCTGGCTTTCTCTATGTTTGGTTGTTTCTTCTTCACTCAGTACAATTGAGAGACATCACGTTAAAGAGTCCATATTTGAAGCTTTTTCTTTTATCGATCACATGAAACTCATCTCCTCCCCATATCATTTGTATGGTTGTGTCTTGTTGATTGCCTAGTGTTTTCTTCTTCTTGCGCTGGCTTGTACTTTTGCCACTGTTAACGCTGTGGCCGCATTGTATATTTAGGTGCATGTTCCCTGTCGCTGGTAGTTCTTCTAGTTTATTGCATCTCGGATGCAGATTCCTTTAGCATCTGCAGGTCACCGGGTAGAATAATCTAATGTATATGCTGTTGTCTCTAGTTTTTTTAAATAAATCTGAGGATTAGCTGCAGTTTAATGCTACTTTCAGCTTGTAACAAAGTTGCTTGCAAGTACTGTACTGAACCTAATTTGCAAATTACTATCGTAATCTTTTGCACGCTTTTGGCTTACATTCAAATATTCCCATATGAAGCATGCACGACATGCATAGGTGTGTGTGAGACTGAGTTTGAGATATTGTGCCATCAGTGCTGTTGTTTAAATTTTGCTCACCTCTGGAGGCTCAGCGGGATCTGATACGGTGGGCCCCACTGGGCGGGACCCACCACCCCGTGGGGGCCCGCCACATCGGACGGCTCATCGCACCCGCGGTGAGCCTCCTGCGGTGAGCCAAAAAAAAAAACAAAAAAAAACTCATTTTGCACTAAAGTGGTTCAAAGAGTCAGGTGCGGTATCTGCTGCCTGATGTTCTTCGAAAAATAATTGTGATGCGTCCTTGGTCGGCAGTTGCATTTACAGTGAAGTGGTCTCAAAGGCAAGATCTGTACCTGCTGCCTGATGGTTAACAATCTAAAGATTTGGGGTGAGGTGAGCGGAGCCTTCAAATAAGTTGCACTTTGATTTGTTCGGAAGTTGGGTAGAATGATGCATCTTCCGTCGGCGTCTGTGGGGGGAGGACAAGGGAGGGAGAAAAATCTCGTGCCAGATGAGATATTTCCAAAGGGTTGAAAAGGGCGATGATGCTGAACAGAGCGCAGAAATCTGTCACCATCTGCAGCAGCACTGTGTCTAGCAATGAGAATGTGTGGGCTATTTCTCTCATCCATCCATCACTGTTGACAAACTTATCCTTTGACAGCGACTCGAACCGCCCCGTGGCTCTCAGCGCCCACCGCGTAAAATGGCCGACCAGACTGCGGCCACCGTATCTCTCTGAAAGATCAGTGCAGCCTCGAGCGCCACTGTCTGTTCCGAAAAAAATTTCGTAGTGCCCTACAGCTGAAGAAAAGCTGTGGGTCCCGGGCGGGGGCGTCACGCACGTGCGCCTGTCAACGTGGCGTTCTGTGACACCGCAGCACGCCTGCTTTATCGCGCATTTTGCATCTCTGTCTCTGTCGATTTGACAAATTAAATACTAATGATTTTCGGGTGGTCATCTGGAGGGATTCAGTTCATGTGTATGACTCACATGCACATATTATAAGAGAGACAATTCAGTGTTGACACATGAATAAGTTGTCAGATTTTAAGGAGACAAAAATTTTAAAATTTTTAGACCTCTTATAATATTATAAGAGGATCAGTCTCACGTGTTAACGCTAAATTGTACCTCTTTATAATATGTGTGTGACTCTCACACATAAACCGAACCCGTTCTGCAGCAGCTGCAGGTTCTAGGCTTGACGGATGCCCGCTTGAATGACAGTGGAACCCCCCATTAAAAAAATTATTAATGGGCTTTGTTTTTCTAGGGCTGCAGCCCTTTGGGGGTTGTTGTTATGGGGGCCCACTCCTCAAATCTCTTGGACAGCTGGACCAGCCATCTCTCTCCTCTCCCTATAAATAGATAGGGTGTTCATCTCCATTGCTCTTCACGAGAGAGTGAGAAACAGACACTTTACTAATAGATCTCTTCTCTCTTTCTCTTTCTAGCACGAGCATGAGGACTCATCACTTCATAGCAACAGCAACAAGAAGCCTATGCCTTCTTCTTCTTCTTCTTCTTCTTCTTCTAACCCTTGCATCGACCAATCATGCTCCATGGCGCCCCTCTATCCTATTCCCTTGGCGCTTTCTTTCCTACTCCCCCATTTTCTCAGCTCTTGGCTCGTGCCGGGAGGTTTTGCATGGAGGAAGAAGAAGAAGACCAATGGCGGCATTCCGACAGCTCCTGGCCCGACCGGCTGGCCCATTCTGGGCTGCATACCCGTCATGGGCCCGGTGGCGCACCGGAAACTGGCCAACCTTGCGAAATCATACGACGCAAGGCATCTCAT
This sequence comes from Agave tequilana, assembly GCA_038442645.1. NCBI lineage: Eukaryota > Viridiplantae > Streptophyta > Magnoliopsida > Asparagales > Asparagaceae > Agave > Agave tequilana. The sequence continues at coordinate 91,536 of JAVJIF010008613.1, forward strand.
GTCCCTCAGCCTGGGCACGACCCCGGTGGTCATAAGCAGCCACCCGGACACGGCCAGGCAGATCCTGTGCAGCCCGGCGTTCTCGGACAGGCCCGTCAAAACGACGGCCCGGCTCCTGATGTTCGAACGGGCCATCGGGTTCGCCCCCTCGGGGGAGTACTGGCGCCACCTCCGCCGCGTGGCTGCCGCCAACATGTTCTCCCCCCGGAGGGTGGCGGCCTCTGAGGGGCTGCGGCAGCGGGTGGCGGACGATATGATTGAAGGAGTGTGGGAGGAGATGGAGAAGGGGGGAGGGAGGGTTGTTCTGAGGGGAGTGCTGCAGAAGGGGTCCCTGGAGAGTGTTGTTGGGAGTGTGTTTGGGAGCTCACCATCATCACTTGGTGGTGGTGGTGGTGGTGGTGGTGGAGTAGTGAAAGAACAAGTGGTGGAGATGGTGAGAGAAGGGTATGAGTTGATTGGGAGCTTCAACTGGGGGGATCACTTCCCTGTTGGTATTGGACTCTTGGACTTTTATGGTGTGGGGAGGAGGTGCAGGAATTTGTCTGCTAGGGTTCGCTCTCTCTTTGGTAAGATCATAGAAGAGAGGAGGAGGAGGAGAAGTGAAGGTGAGTTCTTGATGAAGGATGACGGCGACGACTTCCTCAGTGTTTTGCTCAGCTTGCCAGTGGACGAGAGGCTATGTGATTCAGACATCATAGCAGTCCTCTGGGTGAGTCTCTCCCTTTCTCCCTCTCTTCTATATATTCATTTTTTATGTTTATTTCTCTCTCCCCCATTCTTACAGTGGCGGACCCAAGGTGGGTCATGGTCTGTTAGTTTTACCCTACGTACTATTTATATAAGTTTGTTTTTGTAAGAAGGAAAAGTACCGGAAACGGATTTTAACAGAAGCAGCCCAAAACATCAAATCCAACTTTTTATAGGCAGACAAAGATACATTAGCTCCCACCACTCTCCCAACTTTTTTTATGACATGAAAGCGAATTTGCAATGAGTGGTTTGTTGTCACAAATCTAGGACCAAATCATCGAACTTTTACATGGACCTATGAAGCAAACCGAATTATTGACTCCTAGCGGGTCCCGCTTGTGGACCCGGCTTGGGACCCGGTGACTTTGACAATGCTTATTTTATTCTTTAAATCTCTCTCCCCACACGCATGCTCGCGCGCACACAGAGTCGTTTAAGTATTTGCTTCTCTGCCGTCGTCGTCAGTGGCCAATCTTGAACTTGTGACTTTTTTTATCATAATTTATTGTCTTGAATCTTAGTGCACGCTAACATTGGGATTCTCCTCGTGAACAGGAGATGATATTCCGGGGAACTGATGTTGTTGCCATCCTCTTGGAGTGGATCATGGCTAGATTGGTCCTCCACCCAAACATCCAGGCCAAGGCCCAACAAGAGCTTTCCACCGTGGTGGGCCACCGGCCCGTGAAGGACTCCGACGTGCCCAATCTCCGGTACCTCCAAGCGGTCGTCAAGGAGGTCCTCCGTGTCCACCCGCCCGGCCCACTCCTCTCGTGGGCTCGCCTATCCATCCACGATGTCCACGTGGGCAAGTTCTTTGTGCCGGCCGGGACCACCGCCATGGTTAACATGTGGGCCATAACTCATGACGGGTCAGTTTGGAAGGACCCATGGGCTTTCCGGCCCGAGAGGTTCCTCGAGGAGGATGTGAGTGTCATGGGCTCGGACCTAAGGCTCGCACCGTTCGGGTCTGGAAGGAGGGTTTGCCCGGGCCGGGCCTTGGGCCTGGCCACGGTCCACTTGTGGCTGGCCCGGTTCCTCCAGGGATACAACTGGGCCCCCGGCCGGCAAGTTCAGCTGTCGGAGTGCCTCCGGCTGTCGATGGAGATGAAGAAGCCGTTGGTTTGCCGCGTAGTCCGGCAAGAGTAGAGTAGGCCATAAGAAGAGTGTGAGCAAAGACAATGGTGTATGTTGTTGTTGTAGTTTATGTGCAATCAAACATCAAAACTTTGTAGGCTATGTTCAATAATATAGCAAAAATTTCAAGACTTATCTTCATGTAATGTACTTCTTTTTAACTTTGTAATGGCCTTCAATAACATCAGTTTCATGGAGTTGTCTCAATGTTATCATGTGCCAATTAAAAATTTGGGTTTTTTTTTAAAGATATAAGTTGTCTCACAAGCCGTTCTAATTTCTCTTGTATCGGATGTAAAACTGAGAAGCTCTCTCTCATTTCCTTTAATGTTCTCGGGCTATTTTTGTTGATAGGTTTTGGGTTCACTTAACATAAATGTGTGGGTCAATCGTTTATGAGTTAGTTTTAGTTGGAAAGGATACAATGAAATATTAAGAAGTCTCGCAAGTCAATAGAGAACCAGTTGAACCGTGGACCTCATATTAGTTTAATATACAATGCTGGCCTGCTTGTCTCTTGAGTATAGAGATGAATACATGTGATATATGTAAGAAAGGAACATACGTGCCTCCAAGTCACCAAAAGGTTTTTTTTTACATAATAGTCTTTTAAATATTTCATATTTTTATATTAATTTTTTAAATCTTTATAATTTCAATCTACTCTCTCAATTTTTTTTTGGAGTAACCTTCAAGTTAGGACAATAATTAAATTGAGCTTGTAAAAAAATTATTCTTTCAAAGTTAATAAAATATGTTAAAAGACAGGTTACCTTTTCTTTATTAGCAGCCATGGGTGGATTTGTGGGCCTCACTCTCTTCTTCTTCCTTCTATCTTCTTTTTCTACTCATTTATCTCATTTGAACTTATTACTTCTGAACCTAAAATTCTTCTCATTCTCTTTTTTTTTCTCTCCTTACTTTTTCTTAATTTTTTCCTCATGATTTAGAGGTGTCTAAGTCAAAGCATATTTTATTTTCTAATAAACTAACTTTTTTTTTAAAATTTTGATGACAATTATTGTCTTGATTTAAGGTTAAAGAATTTGAGAGACTAGATTGAAATTGCAAAGATTCAAGAGACAAATATAAAAATAAGGAAGATTTTAAGAATAAATACTTAAAAAAAACCCCCAGAAATTAATCTTTGAGTCATCAAATGACAATCCAACACAAAATCTCATTCGTTAAAAAGAAAGAAAAATGACACACCCACTGATTTGACATCATTTAGAAAACACTTGAAATTGACTACAAATTATGTAGAAAGAGAGTATATAATAACTAATTAATCCTTTTGAATAGTCAGTTGCAACATTCTCCAAGTTCTTCCCCAAACTAAAATTTTGTGAGTTCGTGATGATTGCGACGCAGTCCACAAAATTTTTTAGAACCAATGTGAGTTAATATTCGTGCCCAAAATGCAAGTTAAAAAGCCTTCTGTTTTTAACTTTGGAAAAAGGAACTTTTTCTTTTAAAGAAAAGCCTTTGTTTTGGCCTTTGAGACCTTGCTTTGAAAAAGAAAAGGGGAAAAAAAAAAGCCTGAGCCTTTTCCTTTAGAATTGATGTCTCACCAAAGCCAGAGTGGTAAATGACAAGTTCAGTTAATGTAATGAAGTATATATCATGAGCTCATCAGTAAACAAATGTGTTATGCTAAATTGATGAATTATAGTGAGAGAGATTTATTTATTTATCTATCATCATCCTTGCTGTTGTTTTCACTTTTTTTATCAAAAAAAACTTATTTACATCACAAGAGAGAGAAATCCGTAGAGATGGATTTAGTTCATTCGAGAAGGATTACGATGCAAATATTTCAGATACAGAGCTGATATTAGTATTATTGCATCCATATTAATTTGATTTCTAGTGAATATTAAACTTAGTATTCATATTTGACTAAAAACGATTCATATTAGAATATGATATGTATATTTGTCGGATAATATTGAAATATTAGATAAGAACGCTTGTTAAGTTGTAACAACCCTAAGAGACAGGGAGAACTGCAACATCTTTGATCACAAACTCACAAACCAATAAGACTAGAAAGATTATCAATGCTAGCATAACAGGGACCCGTGAGTAAGATATCATCAACATACATTATATCACTCAGTTTTCTACTGGTGACATACAGAAATATTATTCATAATTGCTAGAACTCATGAAATTCTTGGTACTATTTAGATTTATGTTTTTACAGTTCCTAGAGAGGAAAAAAAAAAAAAATCAGATATAGCCATCATATATATAGTTTTTTGTGACACTCACAAAGCTTAGTCATGAAGCTAGTGGCTATTTGGAGTCATTGTTAGCCCTTGAACATTCTCCTTTTTATTAAATTCTGAGCAATTTTGATAGATGAAGGCTTCTTCCACCTTCTTTCTTCCTACAAGACACAAAATTTTTGGGAAAAAAAAATAATTAAAAAGTTAAAAACTTTGGTGGGTTTGGGGACATAACTCCCAAAAGTCTCGGCTTTATGAGGTTCAGTTTTCTCTTTTCATGCACTCCAAATCCCAAATCATTAGATGTGACCTCTTTTCAACCTCTCATTATTGCAATTATAATCATAATTTTAAGTGTCTTTCTCTCTCAATCTTTTTTCTCTGTCTCTTGGATAATTCATTTTGTTGCCTGTGTTGTTACATATGTGTGTGTGTGTTTAGGTCTAAAAAGCAAAGCAAAGCTTTAAATCAACACCACTAATGGATGTCCAAATGCTTGTCTCCTCTCCAATCACTTGCTTTTGGCTGCTTATTACAATTTAGTGAGTTATGCTTTGTCACCAGCAACAAATATCATGCAATTGTCTGTGAATTTGGAATTGGATCCATGTCACCATGTTCTTCATCTTGGTATTAAAGTTTTGATCATTTTGGAATTGGATACATCAAGTGATGAGAAACATCACCAAAAATAGTAGAGTGAAAAACTTGGCTTTTTTTTCTCTTTTTCTCGCTATTTTTTTCCCGAGAAAGAGACCCATAGGCTTACATTTACGACGAAGGAAGAAAACTATAAAACAGAGAAACAATACCACCAAAAGAAGAGAGAGAAACCCTCGCTCAAAAAAAGGAAAAAAAAAACTTTCATAAAAAGAGAAAATAAATGAGGAAAAAAAAAACTCTCCTCATGTAAAGGGGGAGAGAATTTTTCTACCTCACTCATTGCAGATGAAGATACTTGAACCACAACCTCTCACAAAACAAGCATTATGCTTCATGATGAGCTGTACTAACTTGGTTGAGAATAAAATTTCATATTAGCATAAAGTTAATGCTGTATCATTTAAATCCAATTGCATTTATCCTGATCTTTTGATATTGTATCATTGTAAAGCTTTAAGATCATTATTTGCTACTATAATTTCCCAATAACAACACTTTTAAGCCCCACAACAATAAGATCAAAGTTGGAAAACTCTACAGAGTCTATAGATGTTGATATCTCTTAACAGCTCAGGGATGCATTAATAATCAGCATAATCTTAAAAGACATCACCTTTTTGACTGCTTATTTTATTTCTGAAGATAAGAAGCATGCATAGTGTTAAGGATTCAGAACTAATCCAAAACTGAGAAAACATTAAATAATCAATGTGAGAGAGAGAGAGAGAGAGAGAGAGAGAGAGAGAGTTGGGGGGAAGATGGCACATCCCTCTCACTTGCAATGCTGGAATTGCATCACAAAGGTTGGCAAGGCTTCTTCAAATATGATTCTTGGTGCCCATGGGATTTGAAGCATATCACAAAGCATGCACATAGATATTGAACAAATCCAGTTTACGATCAATTTACATGAAAAATCTCAAGTCGTGCATAAAGAGTTCATCCCAGTCGGCTCTGCGCCGTCTAGATCTTGCCAGTGTTGATCTGCTAGATTTTTGACACATACCACATTACAAGTGAAAGATCTATCGACTGAACAAAGAAATATATGGATTCAACTTCAATGGTAGTAGAAACGACACGCTTCAGAAAAAAATGATGGGTGCACATTCTTACTCTTGATTCTTGATTCATGCAAGATATATAATCTTGATCACATTGTCACAAACCATGAAGATCATAACAAAAGGATCACATCACATTTTCAGATCGATAGCTCATGCACAAATCCATTTCACTCAATATCCAAAGAGATCGATATTGCTGGTGAAAAACGAGGATCATTTATGTATACATATGTATCAATAGCATATATCTCAATAGCTCATGCAAGTAACCATTGTTTCAGCACAATCAGTTCATACTGTCACAGTACAAAATCACTTCATAAGACCAGCAAGAGACTAATTTGTGACCCGAACACATGAAGATAAATTTTAGAAACAGTATGATTGCAGAAAACCTTTTATCAGCAAGATGCAGGTTGAACATGGAAATCACAGCTTATTGAGCTGGCGAAACGAAGCCACACCTGAAAAAAGTATCTCCTCTCCTTTGAGAGTTTAACATATAGCAGTGAGGGGGAAAAAAGAATTAGTTCAAATGTTACATCTGATATAACAACTAGCAGTTACTAGCACACAACCTGAAGAACAATTTGATTAGGAAATTAGCAAAGAAAAAGTACCGGTGACAAGGCAGACCATGTACTGTAGAGATTAATAGTACATTAAGGTGCCCAGAAAAAGAAAATTGAAGGTAATATAAATCTAGATATGAGAGAAATACAACAACGCTGCTTTGTGTATGAAAAACCTCATAACTATTTTACCACAAGGCAACCCCAATCCAAGCCCTTTACAAGTATAATATCTACTTTTAACTAATTTATAAATTTAAATCATTATTACAAATTCTATCTAGATATCTCATGATTATTACCTCCATCCCCGTATTCCTCAAAAGATTTATAGGGCTCTTACCCTTTACAAGAACACATATTCCTTCTTCCAAATTAGTATCCCATGTGAATCACATTTGCGTTCTTTATCATGCTCTCTTCAAATCTAGTTAACTTATGGTTTCCATATTATGCCCATACCTCATGTTTCCCATAAATTTTTACAGCATTCCGCGCTTCAGTTTCTCTTGCCTTTTGGGGCATACCTAAATGCTTACTATGTTATGCACTTTATTTGTTTCAATCACAACTATATTTCCATATGTTCACTGCTGCTGTTTCCTAAAATCATAACTTCGTATACACTGTACTAACCTCAAATAAAAAATGGAAGTGCATAAGCTAACAATTCTTCTTCTCGACCCTCCAATATTCCAACAATAACTAGATTACTTAATAACGGCAACAAATCACTCTGCCCCTGTGATTCTTTGACAAGGGAATATCAAATGTCGCAACACTTAATCCAGAAGCAGACCTCTAATGTTTTACATGACTTAAATTTCAAACACCAAAATGATCTCTATAACACCTCACCATACAGAGGATTGAGCATTTGCAGTTCAGAAATTCCATCCCATCTAATTAAACATCTAGAGCACCTCTACATACTAGAACCTTCAACCGATGAAGTAATTTAACATATGATAGAAGAATCATAAATACTTTGATATTTAACACCTACATATGACAATGAACTAATGAAACATGTCAACAAACAAATGGATGACTTCTGCTTTTAATCAAGATATCCCTCCAATTTCTGGCTCCAATCTTCAGAGGTGCTTGCAATATTGATCATACAAAGATGTTAATAGAACATCTCACAGCATTGCACATTCAAACACCCCACACCGAAATACCCACCCGTGCCCGCGCACGCGCGCGCACACACACAAAAACACACACAAAAGGAAAGGTAGGGAGAAAAAAAGGAGAATCCATGACACACAAGCACAGCCTCTCTATGAAAATCCTCCACAAGACACCTTCAAAACGTTGTCAAACCTTATTTTCTAGTAGCAGTACGGATTTAAACTAAACATACAATAAGTTTAAGAACCATGTACACAATGGCCATATGGGGTCCACATCCTAACTTCACTCGTAGCAGGTTATCAATTTGGTACCTTCTAATACGCAAAATGCAAGATGGTAGAATCACATTCATTTTGAGCTCTAAACACACGGCTCATTAAAAGATTTCTAAATAACAAGAAGTGTATTTATGCATATTCTTAACTTGTTAAGGACACTAATAATGACTATCAGAAAAACAACAGAGCGACACAAGTAATTTAACCGAGTTACATGCATCAGAATAGCAACAGACTGATAAGTGTACATATTTTACCTAAAATAGATGCATGCCTTGGGACCAAGAGGCTGATAATCCTCCTAGACAGGCCCTTAGAACAAGGCTAGGCATTGTTGGTCACTTGTCTGAAGATTGTCCAAATACAAGTGCTGAAGCAGTCAAAGGGCACAGGGGATAAAATTTGGCACAGGTCTTTTCTTAAAAAGCCCTACTGAAGGGAGAAAATATAATCATATACCAGTAAAATGATTAGAACATTGCATGAGAAGCATTTGACTAACGGGGCCAAAACAATTCCATCCCATGACAAGGGATTACATCACTGGTAGAAACATGTGTTCATAGGCAGGCCTCAAATAGAAGCACCAATTATTGAAACCACAAATATCCTACAAAAAAAGAAGGCAACAACAACATAACTAAATCCAATTCCAATTTTACCAATTCAAATTTACCCGCGCCACACCATGAAGAAGATAACCAATCACCTCAGTTGAGTGCACCCGCTTTGCTCTGCCTTGCAAGCTTGGTCCATTCTGTATGGAACGAACCTGGGCGGTCTACCCTCTCGTAAGTGTGAGCTCCAAACAAGTCCCTCTGGGCCTGCACCAAATTTGCTGGAAGCCTTGCCCTGCGATATGTATCAAAATACGACAGGCTGGCACACATCCCTGGAGTACTAATCCCAGACTCAATCGCCAGCCCCACGACTCTCCTCCATGCCCCCTGTCGCTGCACCATCTCTTTAGCAAACTCCGGATCTACAATCAAATTAGGTAGAACTCGGTTTCTCTCGTATGCCTTCTTGATCCTATCAAGAAACCTAGCCCTTATAATGCACCCACCCTTCCAAATCCTTGCAAGTTCTCCCAAATTGAGGTTCCAACCTTTCTCCTCACTCTTCGCCCTTAGCAAGTTCATTCCTTGGGCATAACTACATATCTTGGAAGCATACAAGGCCTGTCGCACATCATCAATCAGACGCTTCTTGTCAACCGATCTCAATGTTGGTGTCTCAATCCCTGCCTGATCAAGAAGCCTTGCTGCATTCTCCCTCTCATCCTTCAAGCCACTAAGGTAACGGCAGTCAAGTGATGCAGCAATTGTTGGGGCAGCAATTGAAAGCTCAGCTGCTTGTTGGACTGTCCATTTCCCAGTCCCCTTCATCCCGGTCTTGTCCAAGATCTTATCCACCAATTCACCATCACCGTGCTCATCCCTAACCTTGAAAATATCAGCTGTAATCTCAATCAAGAAACTTTCAAGCTCCCCACGGTTCCACTCAGCAAAGGTATCTGCCAATTCTTGATTAGACAATCCACCTACAGTCTTCAAAACATCATAAGCTTCTGAAATTAGCTGCATATCACCATATTCAATCCCATTATGAACCATCTTCACAAAGTTCCCTGAACCACCCTCTCCTATGTAGGTCACACATGGGCCATCATCGACCTGAACACAGTTACAAATTCATCACTTGTGATGTGAACCTATATAGACAAAACAGAAAACAAACACTTGGCAAATAGGATTAAATTTTTTTTCCAATATAAGCAATCAAACCATTGCTCAAAAACAGGAACCAAAGTAGTATTATCAAATAATCTAGTTCACACAAAAATAAGCAGAAGAAAGAAGAGAGGCAATATGGAGATAAAGATATCGGAACTACTAAATAACAGCTTCTGTCTAGATTGATAATTAAAGATGAAATTCATCAATATTCATCATCATATGAAAACGTTCACCAAGAATCATCACTAAAGAACACATCCACAATAAGGAAAAATGGCAATATTAATTTATAGTCTAGTGCAGACAACATAAGCAGAAGAAAAATCATTACTAATAAATTTTAGTACAACCAACATTCAACTATATTACGCAAATACCTTCCAAAATTCATCATCTTCAAATAGTCCACAGAAACTGATTGCCAAACAGCAATTCTGCTAGAAAACACTCAGGAATAGTTCAGTATTTCTCACTAACACAACAATATTGATTATGGACCTGATTCATTTTTTTACTAGAACAAGCTAAATACTAGTACAAGCTTGTTATTATTCATGGGGAAATTATAAAGAGAACCGGAATTTGGAAGCAATTAATTTCACAAAACTTTGGGCAGAATTCAGGATTCTTAAACCAAAGGTACATACATATCTAAAATACACGTCAAAACAATTGCTTTATAATATAGTGTATAAAAATTTAAGAACAAAAGCAATGCATACAGACGATAGCGGCGGCAACTTGACATGATTGTGTTCTTCTGCAAGAATGTTGAGGAAACAATTCATTTCAAATATGATGGGGGAAACAAACGGTTTAGATTTAGTAAATTTGAGATTTTTATTTAAATTAGATTTGGATAGATTTGGATATATTTGGTTGAGATGTGAGAGTTATTTGAATTTAAATGTGGTTAGATTTGGTTAAATTTGGTGAAATTTGATGTTATCAATAAATGCACGTATAGCGCACGTTGTAGGCTATATATAGCTATGTAGTGATCTTTGAAAATTATTGAATGATTCTGATAAAAAAATGAAGCTATTTACTTTGTGTATTGAATTTAATCCCATAGATTGAATCATAGGCGGTGAAGCTAATATCCGGGTTGCGAACCGCGATCATATCTTTCATTTATTCTCTTGTTCTTCCCCAATTCTAAAAAAAAATCCCCACCACAAACCATAAATCCCCCTCCTTCCCACATCATTTTGGTACCATAGCCGAATTTCCTGCTTTTCCCCTCCACAAAATTCACTTCCAAAAAAAAAGTTACTATTCCATGAACAGTAACTTTACTGTTTCGTAAATAGAACTTTACTGTTCACAGCTACTGCTCACTGTAGAGCACAGCCGCAATCGGGAGTTCGTTTATGTCCCAGTCGGAGTCCGATTCGAGTTCCGTCTGAAGCATTGGGTGCATGACTGAGTCCCAGAGCTACTGAAAAGATTTCACAGCAGTTGAATACCAGATCTGACCTCCACAGACTTTTGTTTGGTGCCAGTACTATTATCGCAACAAAAAATCGGCGTTTCACACCCCGTTTCCAGACCGATTTGAGTTCAGTTCGAACCGTTGAGATTCTTGAGTAATTTCTGAACTTTTATTTTGAAAGTTTATTCATGAAATTTTACTTTTGTGAAAAATATATAAACACTGAAGATGATGACAAGGAAGTGGAAAGGGATATGTATGTGACTCCCATATTTTCAGGGTTCTGATGATCAGTATGGGTATGAAAAGTGAGAAAGCAATCTGAAAGATTTATTCAGTTATTTTATTCTAACATCTGGACAGAAGTGTCGCTATACTCAAATGAAGCTTATTAGAAAAGTTTATTGCTGGAGGAAAGACAGTCATATCGACTATCGATGTTGGTTTGTTTTAAAATGTCTTCTCCGTGCTTTGTATACTCCACACCATCTGTATTCAATTGAGAAAGATTACGAGGAGCCAACAGTTGTTGATGAGCAAGAACCAACAACTGAGCCAGAGTCAGTTGTTGATGAGCCCAAGCCAGAGCCAGTGATAGAAGAGCCTCTTGTAGAGATTTTAGCAAACCTCCCAGCAGAGCTTGCCATGGAGTTAGTATCATCTATGCCAGCTGTGTGGGTTCCCATAATCCTGAGATTGCCTGATGTATACGATCCCTTGCAGATCCTTCTAGAGGCGACAGGTTCACATGAGTTCGAATTTCTTATGGTGCAAAGTACAATCGATCCAGTCCTCATCAAAAATGATTTGCCTCAACATGCTGCATGTGCCTTATTCGAGGTACCATCGACCACAGCCGATTTGTTATAAAAACTAGCTCCACGTCCACCACCTTGGTTCAGCCATGACGCATCAATATCGATTCTCCGACCACCACCTTAACCTGATTGATGATTCGTGATATGATTCAACGCGGTTGTGCTTACCTTCTACTTACCACTACTTCATCGAGGATGAATGTTTTCAAGCCGGAGAAAAAGATGGGGGAAACAAGCGGTTTAGATTTAATAAATTTGAGATTTTTATTTAAATTAGATTTGGATAGATTTAGATAAATTTGGTTAAGATTTAGAAGTTATTTGAATTTAAATGTGGTTAGATTTAGTGAGATTTGATGTTATTAATAAATGCACGTATAGTGCATGTTGTACGCTATATATAGCCATGTAGTGATTTTTGAAAATTATTGAATGATTTTGATTAAAAAAATGAAGCTATTTGCTTTGGCTATTGATTTTAATCTCATGGATTGAATCACAGGCGGTGAAGCCAAGAACCGGGTTGCAATCTGCGATCATATCTTTCATTTCTTTAATTCTTTTCTTGTTCTTCCCCAATTCTATAAAATTCCACCACAAACCCTAATCCCCCTCCGTCCCACATCAAAATATCTCACATAAACTACATCGTAGGGCCTGTTTGGTTGCTACAAGTGGGAGGAAAAGGTGAATGGGGAGGAAAAGTGAGGAAAAGATAGGAAATTGAGTTTTTGTGCAATTAAGTTTTCCGGTGTTTGATTGTAATGTGAAAGTGTAAGTGAAAAAGTATATTATGTTTTTCAGTGTTTGGTTAGTAATGCAAAAATGAAAGTGAAAAAGTTGACAACAAAATAATATTAAAATAAATTTTAATTATATAATTTTTTTGGAGTGTAATTAGACTACAAGTGAGATTTACATGATCAATAAATTAACTGTTTTGAGCTATAACTTATTACAAGTGAGATTTACATGATCACAAAATTAACTGTTTTGAGCTATAACTTATTACAAGTGAGATTTACATGATCACCAAATTTAGCACCCTGCACGTGGGAAAATAATAATGTAAAAGGAAAGTGTAAAAGGGAAAAGGGAAAACGAGTTTTCCCATTTCTCTTTTCCAGTTCCAAACAAACACCAGAAGTGGGAAATGAGGTTTCCCACTTCCGCCCCAAACCAAACACGCCCATATGAAAAATATTCTGCCAAGGTTTCATTTAGGTTTTGCAACTGGAAATGTCCAAGAATTGCAATTCACGATATTGAGAACCATGCAGCTGAAATTCCAACTTGTGCTATTAATGAGCTAAAATGCTGAATTGCAACAGGTTCCAGTATATATTATTTAACTGGATGCATTCAGAAATGATGAATTGTAATAAATGATGCTTCTATGGTTGTAATTTTTGTCATTCTCATCTTCCAAAAACAAAGCGAGGCCTCCACAGTTTTCACTTCCAAGAATTGATATTCACATATTTTGGTTGTGTAAAACAATAAACACAAAATATAAGCTGTAGTCTCCAGTGGAATCCGATTACAGGAAACTACGCATAAGATTCTTAAGAGAAAACTAGTGGAAACCCCTCTTTTTCAAATTAAAAGTGACAAAATGGATCCAATTTCTTTTTTGGGGAATAACTGGCCCATGCTGAAACAAACTTTAATTGTAACCTTAATGAATTCCGGTACAAATAGCATTTGTGAGCAAAAGACAGCATTACTATTTGTTAACTGAATTCATTAAGTTTACAGTTACAGCATTGCTATTTGTTAACTGAATTCATTAAATTTACAGTTAAAGTTTGTCAGGAACTCTATGAACTAGATTAATAGGTTAGTTAATAGTTCCTCCTAACCGTCCGGAAACCATTTTTGTGTAACTTTCTCTAGCAAACTAAGTTAGAGATCCTGCAATACACCATTCTCCTAAAGAAAATGATGATTTTAATAATTCAGAAAAAAATGCAATTGATGTCCCAAAACAAAGGAATAATTTAATAAATTATAAAATAATAATTGTACATAAATGAAAAGTATGAATAAATGGCCCATGAACAAATAAGAACAAAGTTACTGTCAAAGGGCATCAGCAGCTTCATGAACATGTTCAAAATACTCTAAAAATAACAAAATAAATAATTCACTTAAAACAGGCATATGCAGTAGTATTTCTGCACAACACACAGAAGTGGAGACAAGACACATTTTTCACCACGCATAAAGGAAAGGAAAAAAAGAAACAAGAGATTCAGAAAATATTGTGTGCAACTAATTTGAAAATCTTACAAAACCTGTATCTCAGCTGCAATCTTAGAACAAGCATGCATATGATGATGTAAATGAGGATAAAGAGATAGCAGAGACATCATTGAAAACAAGTACCAACAAAATCAGAAGTATTGTTTTCCAATTAAAAAAAAACCAAAAACCAAAAACAAAAAAAGAAGACCAAAAGAAGCAAAGGCATAACAAGATACAAGTAATCACCACACCTGTTATAAGTACAGCTTAAAACCCTAAAACAAATTTCTATGAAACAAAACCTTCCAATTGACGAGTGTCAAAGCCCTAAAAAAAACCTAATAATGTAATTACAATAAAAAGAACATTTACAATGTTAAATGTTTCAATTTTAAATCTAACATTGCTTTGCTCAAAGGAAGTTTAAGGCAAAGTTTTCACTGACTCCAGGTTCCATAGTAGAAAAAGTAAAATATAACTCAAAATTTTACTCGTATAAAGTAGTCCAACATGCTCCAAAAATTTCACACGCAATAATTAGAGACAGATGTTGAAGCAGTCACACCGGAAAGGATTAAAACAATAACCTTCCTAATTTTCCCACAAATAACGAGTTGAGGTAATCTCTTACCAAGAAACATCTTCTGAAATTCGCTCAATGACATGAAATTTTTTGCTGAAGATCAACTGAATCTTTCTAAATAATTTGGGTTTTATTGCTTTGGAAAATACTAAAATAGTTCTTAGAATTACATAAACTTAGTCAAAGGGTAAATTGTGCACTCAAGTTTTCCAAAGAGAGACTCAACTGGCATATTATAAAATGGACACAAATAATTTGAAATGTACTGCACATAAGCACAGATATCAGATTAAAGAAAATCTTTTGTGAATAACCAACTATATCGATTAATAATTTGGATAGAATCTGCAATAAGCAAGCAGACACCAGTAGATAACTGTAGTCACTTAACAAGAAACTGCTCATGAAATTCGCTTATAACATTGCAAGTTACTAAGACTGACTAAAATTTTCTGCTCATCTAACAATGACTATTAGAAATTGGATATTTAAAAAAAAAAACATTAAAACAGGACTGCTGGCATCGTACACCACCGAGTTGTTAGATTCAAGCAAATGTTCTAAATTGGGTCAGTAGCTGTGCTGCTAGCTTGGACGGTATATCCTTGATATTGCTATATGACTATATTTTTTGGACAATGTTTCTTAGAAATACTTAACGGCCTTTTTTTTTGGTTGGGGGGATCATTTATATGTCCTAAACTCAAGCTTTCCAACAAAGATAATACTGACATCCTACCTATCCTTTGTCAAACAATACAGGCAAAGTTTGAAACTTGGGTAAGTATTGGGAACTTGAATTAAAATTTAAAATTTGCGAATAATAAAAGTTCAAATTTCCGGTTGTCGCCAAAATTCAGAAAGGTATCTCCTACACTTCAAAGTTCAAACTTTTCAATATACTGCCATAATACTCTCACCAAAAATAATTCATGACAAAGCTTGAAACTCTGAAAGCAAGTTTTCAAATTTGGGCAGGTTACCTGCGCGGCGACCTTGGACAGTATGTCCTGAACATTATTATAGGCCTGCACCGACCCTCCGGGCATCAACGACGGCCCATTCCTCGCTCCGTCCTCACCTCCGGAGACCCCCATCCCGAGGTACAGCAGCCCCTTGGCCTGTGCCTCGCGGATCCGGCGCTCGGTGTTCTCGTACCACTCGTTGCCGCCGTCGATGATGGCGTCGCCAGGCTCCATGAACTGGGATAAGGCAGCGATGGTCTGGTCGACGGGGGCGCCGGCCTTGACGAGGATGACGATGGATCGGGGGCGGGCAAGGGAGAGGACAAAGTCGCGGGGGGTGTGGTGGCCGGTGAGGGGGAGGCCACCCTCGATCTCGGCGCGGTGGACGGTCTCGTCGACCTTGGAGGCGGTGCGGTTGTAGACGGAGATGGGGAAGCCCTTCTCCGCGACGTTGAGGGCCAGGTTCTGGCCCATCACCGCCAGGCCCGCGAGCCCGATCCGAGAGAGGGCGGCGGACTCCATGGCAATCCTAGAGTTAGGGTTTTTGGGAGGTGGGAGAAATGGGGCGGAGAGAGAGAGAGAGAAGAAGAGAAGGTTGGTGAAATTTAGGAGAGGGTTTAGACTTTAGAGATGATGAAATAAGCAAGAGGAGGAGGAGGGAGGGAGAGAGACTTTTTTATTGGTTGGGGTTGTTGTGTAGTTTACAATTAGGACCCTGCAAAACTTTAATTGCTTGAAACTTTTATTTTTTTGAGAATCATCTATTTAAATTTTGAAAAATGATTTTTTTCTTTATTGAAAAAACCCATAAATATTAGGTATAGCGTCAAAAACCTAAGAGTTTCCACAACCCAACACCATTGTTTCACAGTTGAGTAGATAAAATAATAAGTTGATTCGGATTCTCTCATAATAATATTATCAAAAAAGTCAGTGATCAAATTACTGAGCTTAATAAACATAAAATGATATTTGTTGTTATTTTGAATGTGCTATTTATAAACTGCTTATAGTCTGTAATAGTGCATAAAATATCAAAAAGAAGCACAGAGTGTACTTGTTGTGCAATTTAGAGATTGTTCAGGAGGTAGCGCGTAAAGCGAGCAGTGAGGGTTTGGCCCCCCTGAGAGCTGGCGGACTCGTCGAGGCCGCCAGAAGGCATACAAAGAGGTAATAATTATATTATATTATTATTTTAATTATTAAGTTTAATAATTAATATTTAATAATAATTTTGAAAATGTGAAGCAGTGACGATCCCATCGAAGCAGCGAAGAGCCGGACAAAGACTTGGACTCGAAACTTGGAGAGCCCCATAATTAATTAATTAATTAATTAATTAAATTACAACTTGATGGGTTAATTGGAAAATTAAGAGGAGAAAATTTGTAATTGCTTAATAATAAACAAATAAAAAACCTTGGTGGCAATTATGTCCGACATGTTTTGAGTTTGGAAGAAAAACTTGAGTTTTCCTCTTATTTGCTTTTGAGTTTAGTCCCACATTGGATAGGAGATAGGACGTTGGGCAGTATATATACCCACTCCTTCCATGCTTATTGTTATGAGTGTTGGGCCATGGCACGCACACACGCCGAATCAACCTGAGCTGGGCCGGGTTCGGGTGGCGCGCGGCCCACGACTTGCGGAGACGAATGCAGTTCGATTCAGGAGCTTGTTAGACCTGTTACATTTTTTTTTATTTTTATTTAAAATTCTGTTGAGATTTTTCGGATAGAGTTGGACCTGTTCAAGAGAAACAGATCTGCACGTTGCAACCACTCGCGCATGATCACAGATTCTCCCGGGCTGTTATAAACTGAAATATCTGTAGAGAGTTACAAATACCCTATCTCTCCCATAAATTTATTACATATATTCTGCTAGAAAATAACTGTGTTCTTGCGATCGGGTTTTGGTACTTTCTCAACGTTGTTTTTTCACTTAACAACAAATCAACGTAGTTTTTTCACTTACAGACAACAAATCCCCGTCTGAGCAGAGGCCTGACTCATTGTCCTGAGTTGGGTGTTGGTGTATTACTGTGAGAGTTTTTACAGTTAGGAGAGGAGATCATTTTTAAGGTCCTGACGAAAGACCGACCATCTTTCTTCTAGGACAGTACCTCTGCACGACTATGGGCCTGTTTGGTTAAGGGTGGAAGTGAGGAAGTGAGGAAGTGGTAATAGTTCCCTTTGGAACTTGAGAATTGGTTAGTAAATTTTTCGGTGTTTGGATGTTGTTGGGAAGTGTGGTTTGAAAAATGTTATATCTTTTCCGGTGCTTGGATAGTAATGTGAAAGTGGAAGTGGAAAAGTTGACCACAAAATTGACCGCAAAATAATATTAAAATAAAATTTAATTAAGAAAAATAAAAAAATGAACTGTAATTAGAATGCAAATGAGATTTACATGATCAAAAAATTAACTGTTGTGTGCTATAACTTTTTACAAATGAGATTTACATAACCACAAAATTAACTGTAGCACTCTCGAAGTGAGGAAATGATTGTATAAAAGAGAAAAGAGAAAAGGAAAAAGGTTTTTCTTATTTTCTATTTCCGGTGTTTGGATAGATAGGAAAGTGAGCAATTATACTTTCTCATTTCCTTAATTCAGCTCACTTTCTTGCAACCAAACACCCCCTACGTCACCTCAGGCCAGTCTTTTATTTCTTTTAATTCTGTATTTTAGTTGCATGCTTAAGACAAGTAGTATATTAGTTTTAAAAATCTATATTTGTTACACATTTTAATCCAGGTAAATATCTTACAAATTACACTAGAATATTCAGATATTCATGTGATCATAAAGTTTGTATTTCTGCAGCTCTATGGGCATGCACATAAAACACTCAAATTTTCCAGTAGCATCACGCTATTTCATTTTTCATATCAGTTATAGTGATAACTAGCAAAATTCATGTACCATACTGTTTTAAATCTTCATTTCTGCAAATTCATGTCAACCAAATGGTAGCGAAATTTGGTACCCAGTGAACAATTGAAGAAAGAGAAGGCATCCATGGGTGACAAATAAGGATAGGTCGAAAGAAGTACAGAGAAGATGCATGCTCGAGATACAAATACTGGCCAGATGAAAGATACTAATAATGATAAGTATTTTATTTGTATATTCATCACTTCTCAACACACAAGAAAGAAAGACGTATAAATACACTTGACTTCATCTGTACTGCATTGATCCTTGTTTTCCATACCGTAAAACTGTCGCTCAATCCATTGTTCTCTCCCTGGATTTTGCGTAGCATCTGTGTCCGATGGTATGTGTACGTATATTATCTACAACGCTTCTTCTACTGGGATGAATACATAAACGCTTCTGCCCAAAACAAACAAAAAAACGTTAATTAGAGGAATTTGATGCGTGTCCCCTCTTGCACTTTGCTTAAACCACTTTATTTTATTCAACGTGTAATTGAACTCTAGTAATTACTTCACACACACACACATAAAGTTCAATTCGATGACACGTAGAGAGTAAATAGCTTAGTTACACACAACATTCTCCTCCATTGAATTTGCATGGAGATGTGTGCACATAATTGTATAAAAAATTATTGAGGAGCATATGCTCCCCCACAATTTTTTAATAACCTTTTAACTGTTGTATACAATTATGAGCACACATCTTCATGCAAATTCAACGGTAGAAATTGGTGTGTAACTAAGGGGTTGTTTGGATTCAAGAAAGTGGTCGCAAGTGAGGAAGAGGGAAATGTCATTTTCTACTTCCGCTGTCCATCCAAACACCGAAAAAAGTAAATAGAAAAACTTCTTTTCCTTTTCTCTTTTCCCTTTTACACAATCATTTTCTCACTTTGAAGTTGTTACAATTAATTTTGTGATCATGTAAATCTCATTTGTAATAAGTTGTAACTCAAAATAGTTAATTTTGTGGTCATATAAATCTTACTTGCATTTTAATTACAGTCTAAATTTTTTTTCATAATTAATTTTTATTTTAATATTATTTTACAGTCAATTTTGTAGTCATCATTTCCATTTCCACTTCCATATTACCAACCAAACACTGAAAAAGACATTACACTTTTTCAATTATACTTTCTAACTATCATCCAAGTACCGAAAAAGAAACACAAATTCTCATTTTTCAAAAGGAAAAAAATCCTACTTCCTCACTTTCACCCACTTCCGAGCATCCAAACAGCCCCAAAGTAATTTACTCTCCATGTGTAATGAAATCGAACCCACACACACACACACATTTATATGTCGAAACATAGATTCAATTTGGGATGTTTCTACAGATAAATAGTGTATCATCTCATATAGTTATATGCTATTCCTAGGAATGAAATAGAGATAACCCTAGGGAGAGGTGGTTGAGTGGTTGATAGCTCCGATCTTGAAACCGGTGTAGTTACAATAATTATTGGGTTCGAATCCCTCTCTCCCCTTTTTCTTTTTTTCTTGTTGAATTTCTTTCTTTATTTGTTTGGCTGGACATGTTTTGTTATATCTTTCTTCATAAAGAATAGTGGCTCAGCTAGGTGAGATATCCAAGCTAGAGTAGAAAAAACAATAGAATTGATATAAATAAAAAAATCTCAACTAAGAAGGGTTATGGAAAGAACGGGTTCGAAATCACTATCCATTCCTTTTTCAAATCCTACAGTAGTTGCACGGGCTCTTCCTGCATGCCATATGATATTAAGATGCAAAATTTTAGGATAAGTAGACCTAATTCTTCATGCCCTCATCGTATTCTAAAATGTTACAGCTATAAAGACACAAAAATATAGAATAGTCATAAAATTGTAAGGTAATAGGTGGCAACCAACAACTTACAATGTGCTCAAACTTAAATTTGATGCATCTAGGAGTAACAGTGTGCACGAAGACGGTCTCAAACTTAAATTTGATACATCGAGGAGTAATAGTATGCACGTACAAGGTCCTTTTTTTTTTTTTAAGGAAAGTGCATGAACAAAGTCTGCTATCAGATATTGTTGGGCAACCTATTGTTGAAGAAATGAGAAATTGAGTAAAAGAACAACAGGATAAGCAGATAATTTTACAACTTTCGATAGGGAATTAGCACGATGACCAGAGTCAACAATGGTAACTTGATTCTTGAAGAAGATTCTAAGGTCACAATTTGGACAATTGCAAGAAATTTTTTTTTGAACATGGAATGTCTAGGTGAAGTTTCGGTAGCCCTGGGAAATTTAATAGATGAGACCCTGGGAAATTTAATAGATGAGAGTATTCTCCGACAATTTAGACACAAGAATTT
Source organism: Agave tequilana (assembly GCA_038442645.1). NCBI lineage: Eukaryota > Viridiplantae > Streptophyta > Magnoliopsida > Asparagales > Asparagaceae > Agave > Agave tequilana. The sequence continues at coordinate 112,444 of JAVJIF010008613.1, forward strand.
AGCGTGACTATGTTGCATGGACACGGCTATGCTAGCACGAAAACTACACATGCCGACATATGAGTAGATTCTTAAAAATACATATCACGTGTGTGTGTGACATGCGTGTCGGACATGTGTGCGACACAACAAAACTTAATGATAGGAGTGTCTGTGCTACATAATCGGTGATAGATTTATTAGCTAAAAGTGCATTACTGATGGGAACAAGAGAAGTATGGATATGCATTCCCTTGTGAACTAGTTAATCATTGAGGATTCTATGGTCTATAGGTATAAGATTGTGCAATATTTGATTTATTTCTTTTTTACAGTGTACCTTGTATGGATTTTGATGAACATTACTTTAGGGAAAAGAGGTTGTGCAAGTTCTTATTTTTATTTTATTTTCTTGACCCTAGGACTTGAACCTGGGACTTCCCATAAACTGACCCCACCCTTTTAGGCCACACACAAAAATTTGCAAAGATCAGGTAGAGGCTTTGAGCTAACCTCTTAATTCGGCATTGATGGAAGTCAACAACTTAAGAATTTTCTCATGAATCTTGTCCCGTTGTCGCTGCTATACTCTCTTAGCAACTTCAAGCTGGATTGCCCGTTTCAGAAGTGACTTGTATTCGTGGCTTCTTGACCAATCATCGATCTCACGGGCTCGCATAACAGGAAGTGGGTGGGATAGTTGCCTAGACTGGGCATTCCTGCAATGCATTGGAATTCAGCACATTTACATGACTGACGAAAGAACTTAAAAGCTCTATTTGGTTCACTGCCTTAATAGATATTTGTACAACATTAGGATATCTTCTACCTGATGTACCATCCAACTGGACTTGAAGCAGCCTTGTCATATGAGTGCGCTTGCTCTAAGAAGGCATCCACATTTAGCTGGTCGGCAAGGGAAGGGCAGCCTCCAGCCAGTTTCATCAGAACAGAAATGACCACCTCTTGATGGGACACAGGGAAGATATCAATTATCAAGGAATGTTAGATGGGGGGACTTAATAGACCTAGGAATGTCAACGGATAGAGTGAACTACTTGATCTCATATTTGAATATTGATAGCTATGGTACAGTTATCTGACAATAATTTTTATGGACATATAATTTGCAATATTAAGTTACTGAACTTTAAAAATGAAACTTCAAATGAATTACTTCATAATTTTGCATATGAATATGGGGGAAAAAGCATAAGTTACTTTCATTCATATTGAAACTCGAAAAGTTCCTTTTACATATACAGATAATTTAGGTGATCTAGCTTAGGGAGTATCATTACATGGTGATCTTTGACACCAGGGTTAATTAGTCTGCACAAGGGGCAAATAATGGCTAGAAGGTTTGAAATATCACAAACTCTGACAGTATCACCGCCAATCAGTTGGATGTATGGCTGAATTTGTTATTATGAGACATGACTAAATAAAGAGTTCCAACATAAAGCAAGAACAAAGTCTCTGAAATGACACAAAGATTTATCAACTCTTAGACTTCTGATGAATGAATGATTATCGGGAACAAAGGATGCTAGTCTGACCCAAGACTTGATACAAAAGAAAAAGAGTCGAATATGCTACCTAGGTGTATGGATAAAAAACATAAAAGGCGGCTAGCCATGGCTGCTTATACACTTCGGCATGTTCTGACGTGCAAAGCAGAAATGGAAGACCTCTAATTTCCCATGTACATCCAAAGTCACTAGATAAAAGGTTTAAAGGATATGCAAGGAGCAGTAAAACTTACGATATTTCATTGAGTGCTGGGCAGGTGTGTCAAGACTAAAAGTTGCTAACAAAGAACAAATGTTCAGAATACCAAGAAAATGAAAAACTGTGGATTGCACAGAAAGATTCAGTGAGCATATTATGTAACTGAAATAGGTGAAGTCATCTGACTGGAATATTAGGATTCATCACCTAATTTGAAGAAGTAACTAGTTTCTCACATGGAACCACACCAAGAGGAAAGAAGATAACTATGATTTACTTGACTGTAGTCTTCTAAAATTAAGCATTTCAGTACACCTGCTAGCCAGTCACATGCATTGGCCAACTCCAAAGGTTCATTTACGTCTCTAATGCTAGAAATCTCCAGCCTAGATAATTTAGGATCTCTCTGTTCAAAAGGAGCTTAACATAAAAGAAGGGCCATTTTATCTAAAAAAAGGAGCAACATGCTGGGTGAGCGTATTTGTGAAAGACAAGGAAAAGGAAAGCAAAAAAAAAAATGCTGAAAATTTTGTCATAGGTCCACCACATAAAAAGAGAAGAAAAAGTTCTATTGTAGTATGCAGCAAATAAAATCTATATGACAAACTGGAGGAGAAATAATGCAAGACTAAATTGAAAGATGGAATTTTCTGCCTATATTTGTAAATTCTGACCATTCCTATCGCTACTCGTTCACAATCACTAGTAACGCCCTTTCTCACAAGCTGATAGTTATCTTGCAAGTTGGTGCAGTGGGAACAGAGACTCCAATCTTTGACTCGCTAATAAACAAGTGTAGCTCCCTGCCTAACCCTAACCCACATCCATATAGGATGAATTATCTCAACCTGCCAGGTGCCCCCAAAAAAAAATCCAAAAAAACTCAAAACAAGCGCGCGCGCACACACACACAAAAAAAGAAAAGAAAATTAAGGGAAAAAAAATGTTTACTGTTCTTTCTCCATATTAGAAACATGCTCACCTCGCTAAACTAATAGAGCCGAGGTTTGAAAGCCAACGCAAATTTAATCAATTCTCTACTTTGAGAACTAGACCAAAGTTAATTTACCTTGGGATCTTGAGCGACAAGGAGAGCTGCTCTATCACAAGTTAGTTCAGCGGCTCGAAGCCACCTATATAGTTGTTCTTCCAAACTTTGAGCAATCAGCCCACCCAACCCTGGTAACATCAGAAGTCAGAGAAATTAGTTCTTTAGTCTAGGCACTGACAAAATCTGAACAATCAGAGTTGTTTGAAATCTATAAGTAATAAAACACAGACCTACCAGGTACACTGTAAGCTCCCAGTGTTAGAATGTTCGCAAATGTAAGCCACACGCCATGGTCACATTTTAAGTGGCCCAATTCATGAGCCAAAACAGCCTAGTTAAGAAGAGATGGTCCAAATAAGTTGAGGAAAAGAATGATTTCAAGTATACAAAATATTAACAGAAAACTTACTCAACATGGTTTATTGCCATAACCTTACGAGCATATTTCACCAAATGACTGGACACTCAACCAATTCCAGACAGTAAAGAATTTCTATTTCACATATAAAGTAAAAGAAATAAAGGAGAAAAATGACAAAGAATGAATAACTAAGGAACATTCACACTTTAAATAAAATAAATCTATGATGATTTTTTGTGGAGTGGAATTTTTTGTTAACTGAACTAGTTCATTGTTATTGAGTCCCTGAACCTCTATCGTACTCCATGACTTTGGAGAATAGAGCGTAACACAAAACTAGGGCAGCGTCAATTGTGACAATCAAACAGGAGTTGAAACTCTGCCTTTTTTATAATCTTTTATTGAAACACAAGAAACTAGATAATCTATAAAGATTTGTTGACTATAAAATTAATCCTAAAATTAGGAAATAAAAGAATCCCAATTGAGTCCATAAAGATTTGTTCCCTTAAAAATTAAATCCTAGATAGATAAAACTAGAAAGAGTTACCAAATTCTACAAGATAACAGAAGATTACTAAATATTAAAATAAGTAACTAAACACTGAAATAATCTTAACTAATGCTAATCAAATCTGTCAGTCTGTTCATTTGGTAAGGCAGCTAAATCCATGAAGAGCCATAAATGTGTTAGGTCTTGAATACAAATTGGGGAAAAAAAAAGTCTCCAACTAAACTCATACTACATCACTAATTGTCGAGTATCTCAAGCTTTATCATGATAAAGGCATTCCATCCCACCCACCCCCCCCCCCCCCCCCCGCCCCCCGCGGCCCCATTTTCTCTTTTTAGACTGCACATAGGTAAGCCTGTCCCAACCTTGATGTGTGTAATGGAGCTAATTGTCTTGCATGCAGTTCATTCCACTAGTAATACATCAATAACAGCATCAATTGTCAAATGAGATATCACATTGTCTAGAAACAAGACATGACTTCAATATGAAACCTGCATGGATATGAAGTTTTCTTTTCAAGTCTTCCCCATATCCTTATCCATACTAACAAAAAAAAAAAAACACTCAGAACACTACCAATGGGTGAGAAGCTGGTGCGGACATCTAGCCATGATCTTAGCGCGTTTATCACCGTTAGAGAAGACGAATCACTTCAATTTTGTTCGAGTAGTTCAAGGATTTTTTTTTTTTATGTATTTTTTTATAGTAATTTTTATTTCTTTTAGTTTTCATGTTATTTAGTACCACGTTAGCTGTAGTTGAAAACTCAAGCTTTGTAAAACTTATTTAAAAGCTCCCCTATTATGAATAAAAATTAATGCTGAATTATTATAAAAGTATTTGTGAGTGATGATCTTTCTCATAAATTCTCTCTTTGAGTGTGAAGCTTTAGAGAAACCCTAATTTAGGAGTGTGAAGTTCTAACTAGCCTATCTTTTTTTTCCTCATTCTCTCTCTCTATCAAACCCTAATTATGCTTTCTCAATACCTTTTAAAACCCTAGAAAAATTTAGAAAAAGGAAAATCTTGAAAACCCAAAAAATTTTAGAAAATAACAATATTCAAAAATCCCACAAAATCCCCCACGAAAATCCCAAACAATTCACACAAACTATTGTTTACATTCTCTCTTAACCCTAACCCTAGCCTGCACACACGAGCCCGAGCTCACTCCTCCTTCACCAACCCGCAGCCTCGACCTCATCATGCTGCTCGCCGACGCAAGATCATCTCCCGCAACCTCTCCTCTCTTGTTCTCTGTTGCTGTCGGCCTGAACACCTTCAACATCCTCACATCCCAGCCCTCGTCTTCGCCTCCCCATCTGCAAGCGTACACTCCCCTTTACCGCGCGTCGCCGCCTCTTATCTCCTCTCTCTTTCCCCCTGCCAAGCTATCGTCGTTCTTCACTCTTTGGTTCTCTTGTTGCCACTGACTGAACACCACCCACCTCCTTGCAATGTCGCCACCACCACTGTCGCCAACGTCGACCGTCGCTCTTCCCATACCCTTGTCAACAGCCGCCCAAGCAGCCTCATCAGCATCCACCTTCCTTCCCCTCGGGCTGCCACCAGTCTTCATCAGTAATAGTAGAAACCAACAACAGAGATCAAACCAGTTCGGGTTTTGTTCAGATTCGACCCGACCCGACCCGTTCAAAGTGCGGATCAAGCTCAGATTCAGAATCGACCCATTGCTACTATAATCCGACTCGCTAGCAGATCCATTAAGCAAGACATACTCACTAGCAGATCCAGTTTGATTTTCCGACTGTTTCTCAGTAGTTCAGAGCTCGATTCGAGTAATTTTCACGTCGTTTGACTCGTGAAAGATAGAGCTACACATATAGCAACTATCAGCAGGACACTGAGATCGACGTGATCCTCAATATGTATGTTTCTAATCCCATCAATTATTTCGAGTCTGATAATTAATCTCTGAGTTTTTATCGACTTAACTGTTGCTCACAAAGTGAGATTGCGTGTATCTGTTTACTCTTAATATGCTAGTCTAAATATTGATCATAGAATCTTGCCTGCATAACATATTTATTATTTTTAATTGATTCACGATTAAATTAGATTAGTTTACGTGTGTTCTTGTTAACTAATTTGATGCGTTATTAGTTTTAATCCTTCCAACTAAATGATCATAAGTTATTTGTAAAGCATGAGTTTAGTGATTTTATTGCTGATTTCCAAGCACTCATCCACATTTCACATCAGAAGCCCGATCTTTTGCAACCCAAAATCAAGTTGTAGTTATTACCAAAACAAGTAATTTAAGCAAGGATAAAGATACGTGTAAAATTTTCAAAATTCAGAAATTCACAAGCGGCAAGGTGGTTGCACTACACCTAAGGATGATGCAAGAGAAAGAACATGGTCTTGTATTATACCACATTTAGTTGTTTTTTTTCGCCTTTCCTTTGAAGTATCAGATTATGTGCGAGTGTTTGTACCCTTCTACCTTGGGAACATTTCATTAAGTTCTTATTAATGGAATGTGAAGGTTTTCGCCTCATAGTTTTGTCTCAGAAAGAACGAAACATGTAAAATGGTTTTGTATTTTGTATTTTGTTTTATAGTAGCATGTAAAAGGTTATATTACTTATCTATAGTAGTAAAAGAATCTTACTTGCAATTCTTTTCTGGTCAGAAGCTCCACAAGGCTCGTATGGATGACAATGAATGGTTTTCTACCACCAATAGCCAAAGTGTATGCATTTGGGACAGGATTTTGTCGCACATATAGCTCAGGAGCCTCTATATTCAATACTCTTGCAGCCTCGACCAAAGACTGGTAAAGATCAGGTAGCTGAGGGAAAAAAATGTCTTCATTGTGATCAGTAAGATATTCTTGAGCCATTTTGAAGCAAAAGAGCACCTAAAAAGTTAACAAGGAGTTTCCAATCCTCCAGAATTCAGATATCACCAGGTTCAAACTTCAAAGTAACAAGACCTCCTAGTTGAATTTAGACAAAGAACCAAGTGTACTAGCTTTTCCAAAATCATAACCAGTCTGCTTTGGGCTACTTGCAGTTAGAACATTATTTAAATAGAAAGAACATAAGAGCACAGGGTATCACTTAGATGAAAAATCATGGTATTAGTAGGATCTCTAGTATGTGAATGAGAAATAATGAAATATACTTGCATTTTCCTTAGTTGACAATAAAAGCTCTAGAAGCTTGGCTCCCAAAAAATTGAGAGATCATATAGGTCACAGTTTCCAATACAAAGAACTAACCTTTTATAATTTTAAACACATGCCTCTTATATATAGATAGGTTGGAGATTGCCAACTTCAACCATACGAATACTATCTCCAGGTGTCTTTTTATTTTAGTATATTTCCAGGTTCATTATAATTCTCTTATATAGGATGCCACATGTAACATAAGGAGTTAGTTACTGAAGTTTGCGTGCTGATTAATACAAAATTAGAATCAAATCTTCTGGATGGTGGTGATAGGGATACAGATCAAGCAGGGTTTTCTCTCAGCTTAAAAAAAAGGAGCAGGGTTAATCCAACAAAATCCATCACCACCTGCAATAACTAATAAGAGGAAGTCCACATTAATGAAATCAATTTGGCCAAGAAGTCTACAAAAAAAAAAAAATTCAAAATCTAGGGAGAATGCAAACATCAAGCATGGAGGTTGCAATTGCAGCTCAAATTTTGGGCACTGACTACGGACATGCATATATTATAAGGGCATATAAATATTCACATCCATGGTTGTGTGATAGTAGGAAAATCTCCATGTTTTGTTTACTGAAATACTTCCAAGAAGAAGGATAAAATATAACTTAAGCCTGTTAGTCAAATAATTTTTGCTGGTCATATCAATGAACCTGATTTTCAGCCACAAGTACAGATGTTCCAATATTCTCAAGCAGCATGACTTGCTCAGTGACCGGTCCTGCAATAATCACACAATTACCTCTTTAAATTTAAAAATAAACAGAAAGAAAAATCATGTTTGCAAAAGAAAGCCAACACCGATAATTTGTTACCAAAAACATGACATAGTCGTTGCTCTTAAGACAAGTTACATAGTTTAGTTACATATATCAAGTCAAGCAATTATGCTGCATAGTCCGAACGTTAAATGTTAACAAGGTCAAAAGGAATCTAGTTACATTAACAGAAATGTTACAGTTTAATGTTCTCAATCCAGCCCCTCAAATGTATGAATACTATTCAAGGAACATATGGTTCACAAATAAAGCCATGTCTATGTCACACGGACACGGCAATGTTGAAATGGACACGACACGTGGACACATGACAAATTCTTAAAAATACACAAGACATGCGTGTCGGACACATTTCGGACACGATACGGCTTCATGCTAAAAGTGTCGGTGCTACACCCCATGTGATACTTGACCATTATGAACTGTTACTGTACTTGCCTAACACAGAGAAATCAGAGTGTTTCATCTACTTATGAAATATAGAATTGTTGGTGCTGCTGAGAGGTTAACGTTGATCCAGTATAGCCTTTAGTACTTATGTGAGGTGAGAGAATGCCGACTTCTGATATCATCCAAAGAAAAAAGAGAAAAGATCTTCAATTAACTACACTAAGAGAAATGCAGGGTATTTCTGACAAATATAATATCATGTGAGGCTTCAATTTTGAGCAAACAAGTCACTCAATTGTGCAAGTTCTTGTGTTCTATTAACTATACGCCCTAGACAAATTTCCATCTTATTTATAGGAGTAATAGTGTAGTGATCCTCATAGGAGAGAAAAAAAAATGTACTTCATTTATGCACCAAATATAGCGAAGCATTTCAACAGTATTTGGCATGATCAAACAATATCATCAGGCAAGAAAGAGTAGTACCTAATAAAGCCTTGCCAAGTTCATTCAGCCCTGGAATTGCCCTCAAAAGCAGTGTGTTCTGCATATCAAACAAATCAAGAACATAATCAAAAACATGAGCAAAACTGAAAAATTCATCACTACAAAAGTTCAGGTGCAATACTAAATTCGAAGAGGATTGCATGATAGAAACAACTATAATCGACCGATGTTAAATAAAAAGAAAAACAAAAAGATTCCAATCAAACATAAAATTGAATCTCATCTCAAACTGATATGTAAGTAATAGAGATTCAGCTAAGCATTTTGACAAACAACTGGTGGGCACAAACTCAAATCACCTGTTTGTCAAGAGGGTGCATGAAGTCATCAGCATCAAGATCCCGAAGGACAACGGGCGCGGCACGGCAAACCCCAACCAGAACTCCACCGCTCCTCCTTCCCTTCTTTCTCCTTTGCCCACTGCTTCTCAGAGCAAGAGGACCCAGTTGAGCTTGCGCCCTATTCGCGAAGCCAGGCCTGGGCAACGAAGAGAAGGGCTTGAGCCCAGCGCCATAGCAAGAAAGAAGGAAGGAGGCCATGAGAGAGAGAGAGAGAGAGAGAGAGAGAGAGAGAGAGAGATAACCTTTCTTCTCTCTGATACGCGTTCGTTTTTGTGTTTGGTTGAGCTCTGGAGGTCCACAGGCGTCGTTAATGGTTAGTATTTGCCGCCATCTCACTTTCTAATTTGACCAAAAATTTCACTGTAATAAATATCCCACTTGTGGGCTACTGGGCTGGGCCATGGGCTGCCCAGAACGGTCGAGTTTATTATCCAATGTGTCGTGTCCACTGAAAATAAGATTCCGCTCATGTGCGTGAGCCACACATATTATAAAAGGCTAAGCACATAAACGAGATGTCGGGTTTCAACTTTTAATGGGACAAAGTTTTAAAGTGTTTGAATCTCTTATAATATTAAAAGAGGGTCAATTTCATGTATCAACACGAGATTGATTAATATATACGTGACTCACACACATAAACCGAAACTCTGAAAATACGTTGTCATTCATTCATTCATGCGTCCAGCAAGCATCTCTTGTTTGCTGGAACCTATCACAAAAAAATAGTAAAAGGAAGCATAAAAGAAAATCACCATTTTTATTGAAGAGTAAATAGTGAAACATAAATTAGCGAGTAAAATTCTAAGTCATAACGAGTACAAAAAGATGGATCAAGACGTCCTTTACCAAAGAGCCCAATGACAACAGTTTTAAATGTAGGTTGATAAAGTTCCCCCCACCCACCCACCACCCCCCGCGGTAATCAGGTTAATAAAGGTTTTTTAACCTTCAAAGAATAAAAAAAAAATCAAGCTCATTCTCTATATATATAATGGCATTTGAGAGAATTATTGAATCAGGTGATTTGAACCGTTTTCTTCTTGGTTGTCGTAATTTGTCTTAATTTGTAATAAGTAACACTTTTATAGCTGCAAATGACTTACATGCATGTAAATTTTACGGTATTTGGTTGGTAAGACAAAATTGTAAGTGGAAAAGTGTATTGTGTTTTAAGGTGTTTGGTTGCCGTGATGTATCGTAAGTGGAAAAATTGATCACAAAATTAACTATTTGGTGATTTAAAAATTTAAATATTGAAAATAAATACTAAAAATATTAAATCTTAAAAATTTAAAATTATTATAAAAATAATATAAATTTGCACGACCACAAAATTAACGGTAAGTGGATTGTAAGTGAGTGGTAAATGAGTTGCAAGTGAGTGATAGTTAGGCTGCACAAGTTATTTACGAATTACAGTCCAAACAAACACCATAGGGAGTGTTTGGTTTGAAGGAAGTGGGCGGAAGTAAGGAAATGGGGAAGTATAATTGATCAATTCCCTATATATCTAAAGACAAAAAAGGAAAATAAGAAAACCCCTTTTCCTTTTCTATTCTCTCTTTTACACAACTATTTCCTCACTTTCAGAGTGCCACAGTTAATTTTTTGGTCATGTAAATCTCATTTGTAATACGTTGTAGCGCGAAACAGTTAATTTTTTGATCATGTAAAATTCACTTGCATTCTAATTACAGTCCATTTATTATTTTTCTTAATTAATTTTTATTTTAATATTATTTTGCGGACAACTTTGTGGTCAACTTTTCCACTTTCACTTCCACGTTACCATCCAAACACCGGAAAAGACATAACATTTTCCAAACTATACTTCCTAATAACATCCAAATACCAGAAAACTTACTAACCACTTCTCAAGTTCTAAGGGGACCTATTATCACTTCCTCACTTCCTCACTTCCTCACTTCCACCCTTAACCAAACAGGCCCATAATTGTAATTGTGTTATAAGTCATTTATGAATTACGGCCTTTTACACGAAACAAACAACCCTGTTAGAATCTCAGAACAGATCATAGAGCCAAATCCCAAAAAAATCAATAACAAATCCCAAAAAAATCAGGGCATACACAAGAAAATTTTATTTCCGTATCAAATCTTCATAAAAGTGACGACGATGCGTACATCTCTCTCTCTCTCTCTCTCTCTCTGCTCCTCTCCATGTACAACATTTGAAGCTGAATGTTTAAGAGTGGTTCTTCTACATCGATGACGGCTATCGACGCTTCCTCTGCTTCGCGACTAAAACAGGGGTGTTCGACAGCGACGTACGGCAAGGCTCTGACGCAGGCGAACGAGGACCAAGTCTAAGGGAATATTTTCCTCAGATACATCGTCGCTCGTTGCACAGGCTGACATTAGCCACAGCGGCGAGGAGGCTGCGCGTTGGTGCGCGGCCCAAGGCCATTGGTTTTTGAATTTGAATTCAAATTCAAAATTGGGGGATGTTGGGCCGCGTATTGGCCCGGGTATTGGGTCCGCCAACAATGGGCCATCTACTGGGCCAAGATTGTGGGGAGAATGAGGTTGTTGGGCCTTCAATTGGGGCTTCTGTTGTTGGGTTGGATCCTAGAACGATTCCAGCTCAAGAAGAAGAGTCAACCATTGTTGGGCCTTCAACTGTGGACTGTCAGGCAGCAAGGGTTTTATGGGAGAATATTTTTTTGGGCCTGCATGTGAGGTTAGAGGCTCGAAGAATAAAAATGGATATCAATTAAAGGGCTGGACAAGAGAAGTGAAGGCCCAATGTTTAAGAGCGGATTTTTTGAATGGCCCTGGAACGGTAAGAGCCCTGTTTTTGAAACGGAAGCGTCAGAAGAAGGGAAAAAAAAAAAAGATTCTGAAGAGGACGTAGACGGAGGAGGGAGGTTTTTGAAGAGGGGGAGGATTTATGAGGAGGGAGTGGGAGTGAGGTGGACGATTTGCGTCAGAGGAGTTCTCGACAGATCAGCTTAGGCTGAACTCAATATCGTTATTTAGGTCGCGCATGTGCCTGGATAAAAAACGAGTACGTGGTCAAAACATCTAGAAGTAAGGTGATCCCTCTGGGAGTTTTTTTTTCGGGCGGACCAATTTGTATTTTTATATCTTTATTCTCTCTATTTTTGAAAATTACCTCATTAAGTACTTATTGATGAAAGTACTTATTGATGAAACGTCTGGAGGTTTTCTTGACCTCAGGATCTTTTTCTTCTTTAAAAAAAAAAAGAATGAAAAAGTTATGATACATTTTTGCTCGCTCACATAAATTCAAGAAAAGAAAAAAACTAAGGAAAAAAAAATGAAATGATGGATGGAAATTCTATGTGGCATCTCTTAATTGTACAATATTTTTCTCTCTCTATTATTATTATTATTATTTTTTTTTTGTTTTTTGCGCGTATTGAATTTGAATCTCACTATATATTTAACACATTGCCCTCAATTTTTTTTTTGTCCTGCCTCTTCATCTTCAATTTTGAGCACCACAAATTTGTTGTTGAGAATGGGTTAGTGTGGCCTTGGCTCCACTAGCAGCTAACAGTGCCCTGCCGGTGATGGGAGTTGGATGTTAATTACGTTAGTATCCCTTGTACATCGGCGGCGGCGGCGATGCATAGCTAGTTCCGATGAGGCGGGTGACGGTGGTGACCTCACTGGCGGGGATGGTGAGCTCGACGGCGGAAGGGAGAAGACCGGTGGTGGAGGGGGAAACACTGGTGGTGGTAGGCAGGGGTGGCACCAAGAATAAATTTTGAGATAGGCTACAACCTTTTATAACATATACTTATAAATTATATGAATTTATCAAAAGAATAAAACAGTATTCTCCACTAAATCAGGAGTGGAATTAGGAATAAATTTGCTAAAAGAACACCAAAATAGAAAGGGCTCTAACACAATATATGAAAAAGAACAAAAATAAAATAAGATTAAGCCAATGTATAAAAAAATGGTCCGGGCTGTAACCCGGCCCAGCCACTACTGGGTCCGCCCATGGTGGTAGGGGGTGAGGCGACCGGCGGAAGGGGTGAGGCGACCGGTGGTGGGGGTGAGGCGACTGGCTGAGGGGATGAGGCAACCGGTGGCGTGGGTGATGCGATTGGTGGCGGCAGTGAGGTGACCGGTGGTGGTGGAGAGCTTACTAGTGGTGGAGGGGGTGACGACTGTACTAGCATAGGTGAAACCTTTGGTGAGGTCACTGATGGCAATACTGGTGTAGGTGTCGGCGCTCGTGTCGGTGCAGGTAACGGTGAGGGTACTGGTGGAGCTGTTACCGGCGTTCAATACCTGAACTGGTTTCGATGCGGGTACTGGTGGTGATACTGGTGGAGCTGTCACTGGAGCTGGTTTCGGTGCAGGTACCGGTGGCGATACCGGAGCCGGTTTCGAGGTGGGCGATGGAGCAACCACCGTAGAGGTGCTGAGAGCGGAGGTGAGTTCACGAGAGGAGGAGGCGGCGGTCGTGAATTCACCAACGGAGATTCCTTGTGAGCTAGCGGGGGCGGTGGTTGGACCACTGACGCAGGTGGCGGCACTCCTTAGCCTCCACATTGAAGTAGAGCGTGTTTGGTTGCAAGAAAGAGGGCGGAAGTAAAGAAATGGGGAAGTATAATTGCTCACTTTCTTATATATCCAAACACCAGAAAAGGAAAATAAGAAAATCTTTTTTCCTTTTTTCTTTTCTCTTTTACACAACCATTTCCTTACTTGCAGAGTGCTACAGTTAGTTTTGTGGTCATGTAAATCTCATTTGTAATAAGTTGTAGCGCAATACAGTTAATTTTTTGATCATGTAAATCTCACTTGCATTCTAATTACAGTCTATTTTTTATTTTTCTTAATTAATATTTATTTTAATATTATTTTGGGGTCAATTTTGTGGTGAATTTTTCCACTTCTTCTTTCACATTACCATCAAACACCATAAAAGACATAACATTTTCTAAACCACACTTTCCAATAACATTCAAACACCAGAAAACTTACTAACTAATTCTCAAGTTTCAAAGGCACTATTATCACTTCCTCTCTTCTTCACTTCTTCACCTGTTTGGATTTAAGGAATTGGTGTGAAGTGAGGAAGTAGGAAGTAAGATTTATTTCCTTTAGGAAAAAGGGAATTGAGTAGTAAGTTTTCTGGTGTTTGGATGGTATTGGGAAGTGTGGTTTGGAAAATGTTTTGTCTTTTCCGGTGTTTGGATGGTAATGGAAAGTGGAAGTGGAAAAGTTGACCACAAAGTTGACCGCAAAATAATATTAAAATAAAAATTAATTAAGAAAAATAAAAAATAGATTATAATTAGAATGCAAGTGAGATTTACATGACCAAAAAATTAACTGTTTTATGCTACAACTTATTATAAATGAGATTTACATGACCACAAAATTAACTGTAGCACTCTGGAAGTGAGGAAATGGTTGTGTAAAAGAGAGATGAAAAAGGGAAAAAGGGTTTTCTTATTTTCCTTTTCCAGTGTTTGGATAGATAGGGAAATGAGCAATTATACTTCCCCAGTTCCTTACTTCCGCCCACTTCCTTGCATCCAAACGCATCCTAACAGGCTCACAGTTGAAGGAGAATGTGAAGTTTGTCAGTCTGGGCAGTTTGCATACGAAATCAGATACAGGCCCAGTCAAGCTGCTGGTGGCCACATCAAAGATCTCCACACTTTTCAGCCTATCAAAGTTCTTGGGCAAAAACCCAGTTAGGGAATTGAATCCCACATCAAACACTGAGACATTGCCCAGTTGCCCAATCTCGGGGGGCAAGCACCCCACCAGCCCATTGTTGATCATCACAAGCTCGTTCCCATCTTGCCCACGCTGGTTGGAATGCACCCGCCCAGCTGGTTGTTGGCCAGAACCATGACGGAGACGGACGAGTTGCCGAAGTTTTCGGGAAGTGGTGAATTGAATCGATTGTCGTTCAGAGATAAACAATAAGAAGAAGACTTATTTGTCTAAAGACAAAATACCAATAGTTATTGGTCACGTGTTTACACTGATTTAGAAGGTACAATAGGAAAACATTGACCGATAGAAATAATAGGAAAATATTGACTGAGAGAAAGAAAGAGAAACACATGGTGCATGAATCCCACGAGTCCCATGTGTTCCTATAATCATGGAGAGATTTTAGGATCTGATTGATTTCATGAGGGGTCTTTCACATGAATCACGTGTTGTCATTGATATCTCTAACATTCAGGAACAGCGCGTCCAGCTCCTTGTCGAACAGTTCGTTGAACCTCAGGTCGAGGTACCGCAGGCTCGGCATCTCGACGACCACCTTCGGGAACTGGCCGACGAACCGGTTGTTGCTGGCGTCGAACTCGTGAAGCAGGGTGAGCTTGGCCATGGATTTGGGGATGATGCCGCAGAACCGGTTGGAGTTGATGTGAAACACCGCGGTGTCAGTCGGCAGGCCAAGTTCAGCTGGAAGGTACCCGCGATGTCAGCCCTGTTCACGTCGACGCCAGCGACGTCGTGGGTGGTGTTGTCTTCGGGGGAGTTGGCGCAGATTGCTAACTGAATCAGTCTATTTGCAGCCATTAGCCTGCAACTTTGTGTTGTTGATGACGAGTTTCTGTTGCTCTGAAACATTCAGCAAGCAC
Source organism: Agave tequilana (assembly GCA_038442645.1). NCBI lineage: Eukaryota > Viridiplantae > Streptophyta > Magnoliopsida > Asparagales > Asparagaceae > Agave > Agave tequilana. The sequence goes on from JAVJIF010008613.1 coordinate 127,921, forward strand.
AAGTGTTTGAACCGAGATTTTTGAATTAAATGGAGAACTTGGTAACATTCAGATCACTGAATTAATATGTGTAACTACTTTTAAATACAACTTTAATTAATGAGAACAATTTGTATCAGTTTAACGTTTAATGTGAATTTTTACAAGCGGAAGTCGAACTAGACACTTGCTGCGCTCGTAAGCTCGATCTCTGGTGTTTTAAATATATCTAACATAAGATTATTAAATTGTAAAATACTATTCTTTTTGAGAATATTTTTTTTATATAAGGCTTGAAGAATTGAACTGTACGTGAGAAGAGGGAAAAAAGACAAAAATACTAGTTCTATTCCAAGTTGGAACTAAAATAATAATTGGACAACTTTGTTTTCGATTCCTTTTTTTTGTCCAGGATTTTTTGATACAGGTTTCCTTATGACATGAGTTCCTTTCTATGTACAAATTAGAATTCCTTTATATCTATCTTAAGAGTTATACAAATTTGCAAAGATTAGACAACTCCAGAATATACTATATATAGAAATTAAAATAATTAAAACAATAACTAGAGGCCGAATCTTTCTCACTTAAATACAATCCTGCCGCATTTAAATGCAAAATCCACTCTGTTGAAATTGATCTACATTAACTAAAAATCAAAGTTATGTATTTTGAATACTTTTTTCCCATCCATCAAGTAGGCGCAAAACGGACGGCCGAAAATAACATGTTATTTAGATCTACATTTTTAAACATACAAATTCTCGATCCGATCATTTCACCATGATCTAAACACTTAAAAACCCTCACCCACTAATTTTTTGTCAGATTTCAAATATTTTATACCGTTAAACTAACCAACTCACTATTTCAGCCGTCCATTTTGCACCTTAAACAATTAAATAACGAAAAAGTTATAAAATGTAATACCTTGAAGTTAGCTTTCAAATGTTATTTGAGTCATAGCAAACAAGAATCGGATAAAAAGTTATGATAAAATTACTAAATAAGTATCAGTGCATAACTGAACCATAATCAACCATTAGTGGATTTATAACTCCAAAGACTACACTCCAAAACTACACCCGCTCCAATATTTGTGTATCAGAGATCACCCCAAGACTGCGTCTATGACAACCACTGATAGCACTCCTCTAGTGTCTCCCTGAGGACAGTGTCAGCTCTCCGAGACCTCCCTGAGCCCGAGGACCGCCCTATTCCCTGATGAGACTCCCCTGAGACCAACTCCCCGAGGATACTCCGAGACGCAAAAGATCAAAAATGAAGTTCAAAATGTAGCAGGTGCAAGAACCCCGTGACCCAAGCTGCATTCGTGTCTGCAGGTCGTGGGTGCGCGAACCTTCCAAGCCCGGTGCAGGTTGATTCAGCGCGTGCGCGCGCGTGCGGCAAGATGGCCTATGGCGATGGAGAGTGATTCTTTTTCTACGTTGATCGGCCGAATGCCAAGCTTCTCTTCAAGACGCTCTCCAAGATCAATCAAGGAGAGCTCTGTTTTTAACACACTAAGTGTTTAGAGTCTATTGATTACTCTTTTTCTCTCTCTCAAAAAAGTAAGAAGAAAATAAGAAGTCTTTAATTTGAGAAATCTCAGCTCTCAATTCTCCAAGGTTCCTCACTATTTCTCTTCTCTAGCTCCCCTTTTTTATAGCCTTGTAGAGTGTTTAAACATCACTAAAGACAAGTCATCAGATAGTAGAGTTCATACTTCAGACGCGAGACTAATCAAAGCCATTCACCGCAATGCCAAGACGCAGAACTCGAAACTCCTGTAGACAGCTCAGTTTGCTATTGAAGAGGGATCGGAATTTCAGCTAAGGCATACTGATAAAGAGTTAAACTCTTCTACCAACTTACTGAGTTCAAGTTTTTTTCCCAAATCTCTTTGAGATTTCATTGGATAGGAGCTGTGTTACTCCATCCATGATCCAAGGAGAAGATTTCTCGAAGAGCTTGACGTTCACCCCGATCAACGGAAAACAAGATTCACTTTTCACCGCTGTGCAAAGAGCCCAGCCTTAAATAAAGAGGAGATCCAACCATTCTCCCCTCTTTTATAATCGGATTATTGATCCGTTGTAATTTTCTTTACAATTAAATAAAGAATTTAAATGCGCAATCAATGTATATATTAAGGACAGTTTCGTCTTATTGAGAAAAACTTAACTGTAGGGGTATACCTGCAAATATGTTAGAATTACAAGGGTATACATGCAATAAAAATGTTGATAGGTAAATAAGGAAAAAAATCTAAGTTTCGGAGGGTATATATGCAAAAATAACCTTTTTCCTTTTTTCCCCACTAAGCTAAGTTTCTCCTTTTCTTATGAACAAGACATACTAAATGAAAATTAAGTATCATATGCATAACGCTAGAACAAAATCACTACATTTCTGTTGAAAGAAGCATCTTCATTGTACAAAACCTCTTTAAACTTGAAACCTCTCATGTTTACATTTCCATTGTAGCATTGACTCCACTTATATGTATCAAGCATTGATTTTTCTCCTTGCATGCCATGGCATTAGGCATGCATCTTCCGCAATCCTTTGAGCTTTTCCTCTTCAATTAGCATCTCTACGCTTAAAAGATTTAGATATCATACTTGAGCTTTTGCCCTGTTCTTCCATTTATGGACAGATGAGAATATTAGTTAGTTATACCATCTTAGTAAGCTATACAAGGCTGGAAGTAGGATTAGGTGCTGGCAGAGTGGAAACTGATTGAGTTGAGCACACGATGCTTAACATGGATCTGATCGAGCAAACTAGTTACATGAGTGCGCGCACAACGCTGACTGGACTATCCCAGCTGGCAGATTGCTGACTGGCCGAGGCTTGAGATAACTCCACTCCTAGAAGTAGATGAGCTAGATTTTGAGGATGATGCATGCCCCTTGCAGTACCAAGTAGCCTGATGGATGAGGCTCAACTTGCTAACGTTGAGAGATTGATCCCATATATTCATCTCTTTTCCTAATGCTCACATGGAGCACTAATTTGTTTGTTTTTCTTGAAGAGTTGAAGATAGATGAGGCTTGAAGCATCTGAAGTCCCTTTTGCTTGCCAATGGCCAGCAGTACCACATCACGCGTGAACAAGCTTGAGCATTAGAGGACATCATGCTTGAAACTGTTTGTTTCACCACACAAGAAACTAGCAAACCAACAAGAAGGAAAGCACAAAACTAGGCACAAATCACAAACATGCATCATATAAAAAGAAGGGAAGCAACTAAAAAGTCCGGCTGGGGCTTTGTCCTAGCAATATAGGGGGGGCCTTGAGCTGCCATGATACTGTGTGGGTGTGTGGACTCTGCACTTTCTGCACTTGATCACTCTGACTGAGACCTAGCTTACATTTTGTACCCTTTTGTATGTCTGATTTAAAAAAATTATTCTTGGCAGGAGCATCAGTTTTTGATCTGCCCCGTATTCTTGGCAGTGAAGTCATTTGCAAATTCTTGGGTTAGGTACAAGTCGCTCATTATACAGTGTTGGCAAATCTCTTCACAGGGTTGAAGAAAGGTCCAAGTTCAGACCCCTAACATTAAATTACAACTTATTCTTTAGAAAACAGAAAATAAAATTGCATATTAGTGGACCTCATTGATCTAACATTAACTTTATGTTAGTAGAAGAAAGAAACTCCAATAACCGGAGAAAGAGATGTTAGCGCGCATACATGATTCGCAACAAACTAGCTTTCATGTGTGAAATTGCCACTAGCCTCCACATGTAACCTTCGTCGTCATGAATGAGGCTCCACAAACTTCTAGTCCGACTTATTGGCCTTCATACATCACATGAATCATAACAATCTGATTTTCATAAAACTACTAGTAGTCTTCATTCACTGCCTCCATTCGGCAATAAGAAGACTAGTTTAGTGAATTTCGTACACTTGGTGTTATAAGTTTTTTTTGTGTACCTTTCAAATTTAGTTTGAATAATCTCTTTACCCGCTGCAAATATGATTGATTTGAATGTACAACCTTCCATAAAGGGGAATGTATTGTCTTACACCTTGAGCTATGCTCAAATGGTGGCCCATAGGTTTTTTCTTTGGGCATTAGGCTTATTTTGCCATTTTCATTTATTGGCCTGTTTGATTAAGAGTGAACGTGAGGAAGTATTAATAATTCTCTTTTAAACTTAGGAATTGGTTTGTAAGTTTTCTGGAGTTTGGATGTTGTTGAGAAGTGTGATTTGAAAAATATTATGTCTCTTTCAGTATTTGGATGGTAATGTGAAAATGAAAGTGAAAAAGTTGACCACAAAATAATATTAAAATAAAAATTAATTAAGAAAAATAAAAAATAGACTGTAATTAGGATGCAAGTGAATTTTCAAAAAATTAATTATTTTGTGCTATAACTTATAACAAATGAGATTTATATGACCACAAAATTAACTGTAATACCTTGAAAGTGAGGAAATGGTTGTGTAAAAGAGAAAAGAGAGAGAAAAAAAAGAAGAGGTTTTCTTATTTTCCTTTCTCGGTGTTTGGATAGATAGGGAAGTGAGCAATTATACTTCCCCGTTTCCTTACTTCTGCCCACTTTCTTGCAACCAAACACGCCTATAGATATATATAACTTTTCTAAGAAAAAAGTTGTTAAGATGAAATTAATATATAGAAATTTCAATGCAAAATATTAAAGTTAAAATTTAAGGTTTTTTAGATATTAGTCTTACAAATCTTTTGAATTGCTATTTAGCATCTCAAAATTTTATAAGTTCACCAAAATGGTTATTTTGTCCATTTTTACATCAAAGTGACTAATCATAGCATAGTTTGGGATTAATTAAGAATAGTCAATTACTTAACTACCCCTAATGTTTCTGGGTTTTACAAAGAGAAAAAGATAGGGGTTGAGATTTGTTCTCCTTTAAAAAGAAGAAGGAACAGAGTATGTGAGTTTACTAAGTTTTACAAAGAGAAATATGATTATGTTAAGATTTTCTCTCCTTTAAAAAGGAGAGGAGGAATACATTTATGGGTTTACTAATTTTAAAGAGGGAAGAAGGATTGAGATTTAGGCCTTACGAACTTAAAGATTGGAGAAGATGAGTGGAGCAGATGAGTTCAAGTAGAGGAGTGATTTAGATTGGTTTAGGTCTAAGATGTGTTGGGTTTTAAACAAGGAAAAAAAGATGGATGAGTTCACTTATTTTCTACGTGATAAGGATACAATGACTAACAAAATATTCTCTCTATTTGGATGAAACTAACTAAAATAACTAACTAATTTGATCTAACTTATAGGATTTGAGAGACTAAATAGCAATTCAAAGATTTGAATGACTAATATCTAAGTATGAAAGATTTAAGGACTAATATCTAAAAAACCCTGCAATTTATTTATTTATTTACCTATTTTGCTAAAAAGCTCTACAAGCCAAAACAGTCTTCTGTAATTAGGGGCTTACCTCATCATGCCCCATCTCATGCTCCTCAAGAATGTATTTTAGCTCACCTGGCAAAGTTGCATCTTATGCTCCAGACCACCTGTGCCTTCAACTATACCATGCAACTTAATCAACTTCCCTCATGCTTCTTTTATTCTCACAATATTTTTGTTCAACTTTTATTCTGAAGTTTTAATTTTTCACAATTAGTGAGAAAGTTTTCTTTCTTCAATTTTCCACTGTAATCATCCAAAAGATTAAAACTAAAGTTAAACTTAAAAAAAAAAAATAGATGCAAGTAGAAAAATAGAAAATATTAAAAAAAAAGTAAGTCCATAATTTTTGTTACTTTGTTTTCTCTTTTTTCTTTTTAGATGAATCATCTGAAAGTTCACATTGAAAAACTTGTGAGATTTTAGAGGTTGTTTAGGACAAGAAGAAAAGTTTCAAGAGAAAGAAAAGTTTGCACTTTTTTATATTTAATATTTTGGTTATTTTTTCTTTTAATTGTACTTATATTTTATAATAACTATATTTTCTGCTAGATTCTTTTATGAAATTTAATAAACTTTCACTTAGATAATTTTAGTTGATGATTATGAACTGATAGTGTTTTTTTTTTTTTTTTGATAAAATGGAATTTCAAATAAAAAAATTTTCCGATTTCACAACTAGAATATATGTATACAAGTGAATAAAACAGAAGAGCGGCACCAGACGGCCGTTGCCTTATATAACGGCGTTACGTAACCCCACGTACAAAAAGCCAAAGAAGGAACAGCGCACGTTACCCAAGGGGAACCGGCTAATCCCCACCATGGACCACAGGACCAACGTACCATATGCTTGCTATTGGGCGACTCCCGAGAAGCTGACGTGGACGACCAGCATAGGTCCACGTGTTCCCATCTAGACCGTTCGGTAAGCCACGTTGTGGGCCCGCGGGATTAGTTGTGCGTGGCCAACCAAATCATCGCCCATGATTAATTAACTGCCACGCAAGACAAGCCATTAGGGTAAAAGTGTAGGGCATTATAGTCATTTAAGTAGTGTTTAAAAAGGAAAGAAAATTTGGTGACTTTTTAGTGCCGCGAACAAAACGACGAAATCTGTTCTCATCTCCTCTTTCTCTCGCTTCTCTGCTCTATAATTTTTACTATAAAATTGTTTGTAAGTTGGAATTTTTAGAGAGAGAAATAGACAGGCTCTGAGAGAGAGAATGCGTGCGGAGAGGAATCAAGGGAGTTGCGTCGCTGTCCGATCTCTGCCGCTGGTCTGGATCGCGCGGTGCTCGCATGGATCGGCCGCTCCAGGTTCTTGATTTGATTTGACTTTTTTTCCCTGAATTTTTGGAATTTTTTGAGTATTTGGTGTTGTATTTGTTAGATTCATACTGTCTCTGATATTGTCCTTTATTGTATATTGACCCAATGGTAGTTTCCAATCTTTGCTTCAAATTTCTCTTTTTTCCCTCTGTTTTTCTATTATTTTTTGTATTTTTTGAGAGAAGATGCAGTAAAGGAGGCACATTGAAGTGATTATAGACTTAAACTCAAAAAAGTTGGCCTTTTTATGCATGGAAATGCTTACTATATTATATTACTATTAGAGTGATATGTGAAGTCTACTCTTATAAATTACTAGTTTAGATAATTTATTAATTTAATTATAGTATAATTTAGTACAATAGTAATAGTACAATTAGTATTACTCTTTATGCATTTTTTGTATCTAAAACCGATGGTTATTTTTTCTCTTGAATTTTGATCCCCGAGCGTGGGATGGTACTTAAGATTTATTTTTTAAAAAAATTTATAAAATATTATTTTGGTAAGAGTAATGAAAAGACAAGTATTTCAAAATTCTGATCTTTTTTAGACTGTATCCTTAGTTTTCTGCAATCACGGCTTTGCGCTATTTGGATTTAGGATACGGCTGGAGCCCATTGCCCTAGATTTTGCTCGCATAGAGTACTTGTGAAATTGCTGCAGGTTATTTCTATACATGTACTCTCAAATCTTTTATATTTCTGAAATTACTCACAAATTTTCATATTTTTAAATTATCTCTTTAATTCTTTAATTTGATCAAATTTACTCTCATGTTATCTTTTTTAATAATTTTAAAATACATTTACTTTTTCACCCTCAACTTTTTATCAAATTTAAACCCCCCAATGTTATCCTTAGAGCTCTTCTTGCATCCGCTCTCCCTCCGCTCCTTTGCAACTCCCTCCTCCCGCGAGCTCGAGTGCCCTGCGAGAGCGAGTGCCCCCTTCATGGAGTCAATTAATTTGATCAATTAGATTTTATTTAAGTTTAATTAAAATTTAACTTGAATTTAATTAAAATAGTATTAACTGAATGTGGGGTATTAAAAGAATTTCACAAAAAATTAACGAAATATTTTTTTTGATGCTTTTTAACTGACAGTTGGGACAATTTTGATCAAATTAAAGAATTAGGAGGTAATTTTAAAATATGAAGATTTTTTTTTTTTTTTGGGGGGGTGGGGGGGGGGGGGGGGGGGGGGGGGGTGGGTGTTATTTCAAAAATACTAAAGATTTTTTTTGGGTGAGGGTTATATATAGAAATAACCCATTACTGAAAAGGGCCTCGATGATCCCAATGTTTTGTATGTTACTTTTCTGATTACTAGAAAACTGGCAAAACAAAGGCAAGATTGGAGGTGGGTCATGAGCAATCTTGATTACTGACCACTTTTAGTGTTAAACAACTTAGGAGAGTCAATGGTTGTTAGTGGCAATTGTGATATTTTGCTTAGTGTTAGTGAGTTTAAAGACGCTAAAGCTGTATAATATTATTTGTTGGAAAGAGAACTGACATTGTATAGAGAGGATGAGAGTGTCATGTGGGTCACTAATAATTGTGATTAGTGTGCATATTAATGATATTTAACTCAGGGAGTCAATGGTGGATATTGACAATTTCGCGTACTGTAGTGGTAGAGTATGGGCTAAAGCCGTATTATTTCATAGAAAAAGAGCTTGCTGAGCCTAAAGAAGTGAGAGTGGGATTTGGGACCAGCAAGCTTTGATCCATAAACAGTTATTGTAAAGTGGAGATGATAGTAATTAGTGGTGCTGCCGTGCTGGAGAGATCTTGCACATCGGTGGTGTAGTTAGAATGCTAACGATGTTTACTACTCTGAGAGTAATAGAACATGGAAGAGGTGATTGCATTTGTTCTTCGTTTTTAGAAAACATAAGGATCAATAGTGCATACTATTTCACCTCTTATTGCGGGAAATATTTATATTTTAAGCAACATAAGATTTTTCTTTATTTGAAGAACTAAGGAATACTAGAAAATTGAAAAGAAACGAGAGTGTGAGATGGTTGAGTAGAAAACTAGATTGTTCCGGAAATTCTACATTAGTGGATTTAAGGTAAATATTCAGTCATTTAGTTGTAATACTTAGTCAAGTTGTTTAGGAAAGAAAATACTTAAATAAATTAGCTATAATTTTAGGTTGGCCCTATGTATTGGGACGATGCACTGAATTTATTACCACCTAGTGTAGAAGTGCTCCAACCGCATGATGTCCTCACCCTTCCTGCTCATTCTATGAACTTGACTTTTATGGATTGTGAGACCTAGTTTGTTGGTTAATACGGTGATTGGAAGGTCATTCTTTACTATTCTATTTTGGAGGTAGTTGGTGATTATGAACTTCAGATACTAAGTAACAGGGAAAAATCTTGTTTTTGTTGTAAGAATGAAGGAATATGTTTGATGCATTTATTATGTATTCAGTTTCCCAGAGTTATCTGGTGCCTGCGAAACATTTATAATTTATGCATTTTTATTGGCTTGCCTTTTGTGCTGTATGCTTTTTTGGTTTGTTCATGAAATGTTTTCTGGCTTTAAGAAGATGGCAATCTTTTTGTATATAGTGGGAAACATGGAATTTTTTTATACATGAATTTAGTTGTTATCACATTATATTTACAAGAGACTTTTAATTGTTTATATGCAGATGATTCAACGTGTGGATCACCAAGATGGATTGGAAAAGGTCTCTCCTGTGTTTGTATTAAGCGAAAGGGAACATATGAACGTATATGTATTAATCTCACTCCACTACAAGTGAGTTTCAGGGTCTATGGACTATTGTTAGGTGTTAGCATTATAAAATCTTAGCATTTGTTTCAATATTTTTTGTGCAGAAGCAGCAAGGTTTTTTGCTGAATATATTTAAAATTCTTATCTTTTGAACTCAGTAACTGAGTCATTTGCTGGTTGATTACCTGTGATTTTATATTAGCTAATTGTTACATTTTTGTAGGAAGAAAGATTACAAAGATTAAAGCATCGGATGAAGGTTTACTTTGATCCCTCTAGGCATGATCACCAGGTACATATGCTCAAAATTCTGATGCATATAACTAGCACACATGTACCCTGTTCACAGGAGCTTATATATATGGAGTAAATTGGTTAATTGCTTTTGTTTGTGCGGTATTTGAGTCACAAAAATAGATGCTAGATACTTTTCTTTTTCTTATTCTTATGTGAGACAAAATAAAATGAGGAATTGTTGGCTTCATGGTTAGCAATTAGATGGCATTCATAATGCATCCAAACACCCATTCACACTATACTTTTAGTTTATACACATCTTATAGACTTCACGCACATTGCAATCTCCATTCACTCTGTACTCTTTGTTTATAGACATCTGTAGACTTCAAGCACATTGCAAACCCAACCCCCCCCCCCCCCCCCCCCCCCCCCCCCCCCCCCAAAACCAAAAAAAAAAGAAAAAGAAAAAGAAAAAGAAAAAATGATCATCCTAGGGGCATCAGGATATTTATTATTCAACTGTCAAACAGAAAGATTTTCTTTCTTGATGACTTTAGTATCATATCATTGTCAAATAGGCTAAATTGCATTTATTTATTGACTCATTAATTGTATTTATCAATCCACCACTTAGTTTTTGACAATGTTTACGCTAGCCATGATAATCTGAACAGTTGGGGCATCTTCTTTCTGATACACCAAGGCAACAGAGTCAACAACTGATAGAATTTTTGAAATATTTCCAGGAAGCACTAAGAGCACTTTGGTCTGCTACATATCCAGATCAGGAACTCCATGGCTTGATATCTGACCAATGGAAAGAAATGGGCTGGCAGGGGAAGGACCCATCGACAGACTTCAGGTATTCTTTAAAAAAAAAGATTGTTTTGTTTTTCATGTCTCTTTTTCCATGGGTTGTAAGTAATATCTTGTGTTGATTAGGGCGCTGGATTTATTTCACTGGAGAACCTGCTGTTCTTTGCAAAAACATTTTCTGTAAGATCATAACTCTTCTTTTTGTTTATTTTTTCCCCTTTCCCCATTAGAATTTTATTTGTACCTTCTATCATGCTGTGGTTTTTCCAAAAGATTATTTCTGAAAATCGATATGCAATTCATTGGCTCAATCCTTAAATTCCTAGGCAATGATCAAACTCTCTATCTAGACTTACACCACGATGTGCATGTTACTAGACTAGGGCATACATTTACTGCATACTCTTATGTCATTATAGATTTTATACATGTTAGCATGTGTTTGATACCATAACGAACCATATACCTGGCCACTGTATTCTGACTGTTACTGCAGAATTTAATCCTACAGAAAATGACTTCCAAATTATAAGCTGTGTCGGGTTGTTCCTACAATTTCATTTCTCTGCAGAAACTCAGCATGTTTTTTACCATGTCGTTGCAGGCATCCTTTCAGAGGCTGTTAAATAAGCAAGGCGGTAAGAGAGCTGCCTGGGAGTATCCATTTGCAGTGGCTGGTGTCAATATCACATTTATGATCATGCAAATGCTAGATCTGCATTCTTGTAAGAATTTTGCTTCCCTTCATTTTTAATTTTACATGCTTCAGCAATGCTCTGTCTTGTTAAAATTGTTTATTCTTGTATAGCATTCTGCTGCAGTAATTTGATTGTGTAAAGCTAGAATGATAGAAAAAGACAAATAATGTCCACCTAACAAGTGCCTACTTGTAAGTTTTCACTTGTGTCAGTTCTCTCATCTGTTAAACATGTTTTGTTTGTATGTTGAAAATGGCGTGAGACAGGAATAGGATAACTCATAAACCTTTTGATCCTCTTTGTTTGTATGTTGAAAATGGCGTGAGACAGGAATAGGATAACTCATAAATAAACCTTTTGATCCTCTCTCTCTCTCTCTCTCTCTCTCTCTCTCTCTCTCTCTCTCTCTCTCTCTCTCTCTCTCTCTCGAATAGGATAACTCAAACCTTTTGATCCCCCCCCCCCCCCCCCCCCCAAAACCCACACACACACACACACACACACACACACAAAATTACTTAGACACGGATGTTATAGATTAAATGGCAGCAACAGGAAGTATGGAAGAAACATCTAGGAAAATATTAATTTTCCTGAAGGAAAGAACATCACTGTGGATTTCACAAGGATGGAGGTATATATAAATGGGCCAACTCTCTTGTATATCTAATTGAAGAAGCCGACAAAGTAAGATTGAGGAGACAATTGCCATAAAAGAGGATATATAATACAAAATTAGAAGAAGTAGTACCCTGCAGAACAAAGAAGTTTTTCTTATATTATATGTTACTGGTTGCATCTAGAAGTCACATCATACAACCTAGAAATGCAACTATAATTAAATTGAGTCTTGTTTCCTCTTACATTTACCCAAATGATTAGGACTTGAATGTGACCTCTTTTCTTCTGTTAGTTCCATTGCTGCACTACTTTATTTGGTTCTTTTAGGATCATTGTTGCCAAACAAACCCAGGTTCATTAGGCAACCGAAAGATTAAATGCAAGCCTTAAATAAAAAAGTAAAAGAAAAGATACTCAAATAAATTAGTCGCAGAAACATGAGAGATCGAAAACCTCCGAGAATGCGCCGCGGGAACCAGACATTTGCTAAGCTTATATAAATGTAGCGGTTTCTGAGCCCCCTAGTTGTGTGTGCGCGCGCGCGCGCGTGTGTGCGTGCGCGCGTGTGTCCAGAAGACTTAATGCAGGATTAAACTGATCAAACTCAGAAAAATACAGTTACAAGGTAGAGAAAATTACCAAGTATTTTTCAAGTTATTTGCAAAAGAGGTACATGGATGCCAATAGCACATTTAGCTACCTCATAGTACGAAACAGCCTAGAATCATGATTTGAGGAATCATAAAGCAGAAATTGAATTTGGTTGCAGAAATTTAAAATAAAAACATGATGTGATGACAACTGTAAGTGTTAAAAGTATTATAGATTGACCTATGTGTATTTGCGCATGTTACACAGTTCATTTGTCTATTAAATTGAAAAATGTCCCTGATTCTACCATGCAGAGTTCTATATTACAATCTCTCGAGACAAGCATGAGTGGACTATATCAGAGTTCACATGGTTACACTGTACACAAATCCATATATTTTATATACTCCTTTTGTATCTACCGAACCACACCCACGACCCACAAATTAATAATAATAATAATAATAAAATAAAAATAAAAATAAACCACCACCACAAAACCCTTCTTTTAATAGACTTTGGGAAGTGGACTGATCAGATGCCAATCTTTTTTTGTATCCGTTTCTCTTCTCATAGAACTTGTTATTGCACAATCCAAAGAAACAGAGATTCTCCCCTCATTTACATGCAATGTAACATATATTTTGTTGCTACTACATGAATATGTAACAAAACATATAACACGGGAAAGACAAATTGGAACAGGCCATTTTGTTTCAATGGTGATGCTTTTTTCCAGTTTGACTACTATTTATCACTCCATGAAACCATACATACCCCACATATGGACATCTTCATAATAGACTTCAACCCTGGTGGAGATAGTTTACTAATTTGGTATGTTTTATTTGCAGCAAAGCCTAGGTCATTTGTCCGAGCTGTTTTTGTCCAAATGCTATCAGGTGACTTCTCAGCAATGGAATCTGAATTACCATGTTACTTATTTAGTTTATGATAGATCCTAGTGAATTAGAACTGCGTTTAATACATGCATTGTTTGCGGTGTGCATCCAGAGGACGAGTGGGCATTTGACTTGCTTTACTGTGTGGCGTTCATGGTCATGGACAAGTTGTGGCTGGACAAGAATGCCTCCTATATGGAATTCAACGTAAATACTACATATTTACTTGTTGAAAAATGATGAATTATAAGTTCGCGCATTCTTTTTCTAATAATCTACCTTGAATGAAAGCTGTTGATGTTTTCTGTTGACAGGAAGTTATGAGATCGACTCGGGCACAACTGGAGAGGGAACTTTTGTTGGATGATGTGATGAGGATAGAGGACATGCCATCATATTGCCTTCTCTCTTAGCGATGGCGAGCACCTCAAAGTTCTACCACTTCAAGTGTATAGCTTTATTTTTATTTTTTTGTTTTTTCCCCTTATTTCCTTTTTCTCCCATCTGGTTTTTCTCCCCCTTCCATTTTCATTTTCCTTTAGGCCCTGAAATTTTGAAGAAAAAGTACAATTATAAATTTCAGTAAATATGAACTCCACTTGATTCTAGACTTGTATACTTTTTTGTGTTTTCTCCACATCACTACTCTTGGTTTTAGCTGTGACCACAACTGGTTTCTTCTTCCTGTGTTTTTTTCCCTTCATTTTTCAATAGTTAGATCCTCCATCATAAAATCCGTTACTTCTCTCATATTTATTGAAGTGTTTCTCGAATCCTTCATCATAAAATCTGTTACTTCTCTCTCAATATTTATTGAAATGTTTCTCGATCCACATAATAATACAGGAAAGATGCAACATGTTTTGATGCTTGGTGATCACTCTGGTCTCATGAAAAAATAAAGCAACACAAAGGAATCATGCATGCCTGCAAAAGTGATAAAAACTGAAAACTCTGGAACAGTTAAATTAAGTGGTAGCAGTTGTTACAATATACAAATTAAAATCCGCAGCTAAAATGCTCGGAATTGAATTCTACATCAATCCAATCTTGATTCATTCAAATGAGAGGTCTCAAGCTCAATCAAATGGCAAAATACCACAACACCAGCAGTGAAGTTCACATCAACATCTCTTATTATTAAAACTGCATAATAGAACAGCCTTTCTGCTTATTCAAAATGAGGTTGTTTATCCAACTGATCAAATAAAACATAAATGTCATTTATAAAATAAATAATATTGACTCGAATTACCTTCTCCTTTCTTCCTTCTGGGGTCAATCTTTCTTGAGTAATAGAACGATCACACAAAATCTTGTCACTACATTAAATGGCACTAAACTTGTGCAAGCCATTAACATTAAGATATTTTACATTAAGTATTTGCATAAACCAGTTTTTAGGCTAGCAACTTCAACATTTTTTGTGTTGGGATGGCAAATAAACTCAAACCATATCCAAACAAAAAGATAACAATGAAAGACATCAAGCATAAATCTTGTAAGATCTTCACTCATATTCTCAAATCCTTGTTCCCAGCTTTTGTCAACAAAGGATCAACCATAACAATGAAACATGCCGATGAAAGACCCCAAGCATAATCTTGTAAGATCTTCACTCATATTCTTTGCTCCCTTTGGGGCCGTTTGTTTCGCGTAAAACTCTGTAATTCTTAAATGACTTACTACCCAGTTACAACTACGGCGTTTGTTTGAACCGTAATTCGTAAAAGACTTACGTAACTCAACTAACACTCACTTGCAACCCAGTTACCACTCACTTACAGCCCAGTTACAGTTAATTTTGTGGTCATACAAATTTGTAATTTTTTTTATATTAATATTAAAATTTTTTAATATTTAACTTTTTTAATATTTATTTGCAGTATTAAAGCTTTTAAAATCACCAAATAGTTAATTTTGTGGTCAACTTTTTCACTTACGACTTATACATTACACAACCAAACACCGTAAGGTACAATACACTTTCCCAATTTACAATTTTATATTACCAACCAACATCGTAAATTTACATACATGTAACTCATTTACAATTGTAAAAGACTTTACCAATTACAACTACGAATTACGGCCAGTTACGACAACCAAACAGACCCTAAGTAGCAGTCAGTACAGGCATCCAACAATATCAATACTTTTAGAACTTAACTACACACCTCACATTCACTCCAAAAATAGGAGTTAACAAGTTTTCTACCACATATTCCCTGTTGGCTCACCATTACTTTATTCTCTAGCTAATACTCATTTTTTTTGAAATTTTGACCGGCACAGATCTCAAAGTCATTTAATGGTGAGAGAGGTACTAAATCTCACTTTTTGGAGTGAATGAGAAGTGTAAATCAATATTTTAAAAGCTCCAAGGAATAATTAAACTTTCATGAAACATGACTAGTTTTGTTATGCTCTTTGGCAATCTGCACTGGTTCTATCTCACTTAGTCACTTTCCTTCATGGCTTCAGGTTTGAACTTTCTGCAGCCTGCAGTCCAGTCTTTCATAACCAAAACCAGAACTCATCCAATTCTCATCCTGACACCATACGATTACTGCCGACAAAGAACACAGCATGCTCTGTTATTTATCCATCACCTCTTCTTTGTACTCAATATATATTCAATAAGATTTATCAGCTAACTCATTTGAAGTGCCAGATGGGAAGACTGTTACTATTTTTCCTTTGTATCACAATCTTGAAAGTTCAGGAATTTTTTTTTGAATTTTCTTTGCTTCAGCCTGAATCAACTATTCTTTTCAAATGTCCTTCACTATTTCCTTTATACAAGGCCAAATCTCATCATTAATTCTTCAAGTATTTCTCAGTACTCAAAGGATGCAAATCCTCTGCCTCAAGGGTACAATAAATGCTTGTACATTTGTATCATTCTTATCGTTTAATTCCTCCTCAACCTCTCTGCATCCTCCCATCTCCCACCTCGGCATACATATTCGATAAAACAACATAAACACCATGGCTCTCAGGATCCAACTTTAGCATCTCCTCCACTACCCTCTCTGTATCTGTATCTTCCCGTAATTGTGGCAAGACGAGGGGCATCGAACACCACTCACACACACAACTAAGTTCTGGGCAAGTGGTGTAGCTCAAATTTTTATATATCTAAGATCATCCCCATGTCTAGCCGGCAGAGGACTATTTGTTCGACATCCAACTCCACAGGACTGGTCCGAGCCCAGCCCGCAGATGGGTCGGTCTAGCTCCAGCGCACCATAGCTGATGCTCTTTACATCCTGCAGGAACATCGGATTGATCTCTGGAATCCATGAGGAATTTGTTGGTTATTCTGCTTAACAAGAATCAATCTGACAACTAATCAAGATCACTGAGATATCAACAATCTAATTGGCCAGGTCGGCAAATATCAGGTGGGAGGTTTTCCGTTCAATAGAACGTTCCTTAATTTAAGAACCACCTTTCAATTTCCTTCCTTGGTTAAAGCACCAATTAGACTGAATCTAAGTCAGTCTCGACTGAATCTAAGTCAGTCTTGATATACTATAATATATCCCCTGTATAAAGGACTTAATCCACTTATACAGTATTTAGAGTGAGGTACGCTTAGAGCGAATCTCTTTAAGACAATTACGTCCCCCGCACCGGTGCTAACGGGATAATGGACGCTGGTCTCCCAAGATACAACACTCTTTCACGGTATTTGGATAGCACTACCAAATCACCGTACGGTCGAACCGTAGTCAACCAGTACCTTCACAGGATCGTTGAAGCAGCGGTACAAGGACATATTTCAAACGAATATTTGCCTTTACTCTTCTGGAGGAGCACCCACTGTTGAGGACGATAAAAGGTAGAAGAATATCTTTCTTCAGAAGTACCAGATTCAGACAACAA
Organism: Agave tequilana; assembly: GCA_038442645.1. Lineage (NCBI taxonomy): Eukaryota > Viridiplantae > Streptophyta > Magnoliopsida > Asparagales > Asparagaceae > Agave > Agave tequilana. The sequence goes on from JAVJIF010008613.1 coordinate 145,173, forward strand.
TTCTTATAAAAGAATATGTTGAATTTTCTGATTCCTCTTTCAGAATAATTTTGCAGAATCTCCGTTGGAAGTCGCTTTGGAAACCGAGTTACTGATTTCCCACCTCCCTTTTGGAAGTCACTTCACTTCAGAACTCTACTTCCTAATTCAAACCGCAAAACTTAATTTGCTGTTCAAAATTTAGAGAGAGAGAAGAGAAGATTGGTGTTGTAGTTGTGTGTTTCAATAGAGAGTTTGGAATGCTTTATATAGCATTCCAAGAGGGGCCAACAGGTCTGAACCCAAACGAAAGGTTGCACGTGCATAGTTCCCTCCTTTTCGCGCGCGAAAACTCCAAGTACCCAAAGGGCACACCCTTTGTTCTCATTTTTATCTATTTATACCCCATAGGCTTCCATCACACGGCCAATGTGGGACTAAATGCTTGTAGCTAACTTTAGTCCCTTTTGGCTTTGAATTAGGCAATCTTTGGACTTGAATATCTCATTCATTCGAAGTCGGAATTGAACATGTGAATATACCACGTTCATCACAAATGGAAGGAGAACACACTCCAACCATCATCCGGTTGATTCGATCAACGGATCTCGCCATAATTCAACTCGAAGATTCACCTTTATATTCTTCAATTCCAACAATCCCCCACAATGAATGGAGATTCAAGGAAATGACACACAAAGAGACTGACTCTATTGTGAAAGGTACTTGAGAAAAGAAACTGCATAAGGATAGGTGAATTAGGTCTTGAACCTTCCATAGCGAAAGCTTTATCAGACTTACTGGCTAATCAGTGAACTAGGTCTTGAACTGTTAGCCGTCAGTGTAAGCCAAGTCAACAAGCTTCACACAGTAACTTTTCAAATCAACTTTGGTTCTCGGTTGTGTCCGTTTTGGCCCTGGACATTCTTGGTTTCAGAGAGTATCTTTAGGGAATAACAGCCTCCATAGAAATTCTCAAAGAGCCGACCCAACTCTATACTCACATAGGTGATGGACCTATTAAGAGTAGTCTACTCTACTCCACTTGTTTAGTAACAAGATATAGGCATCATTAAAAGCATTTAAGCTTATCCTTAATCCACTTGTAGAAAAGCACTTATGTACACCTTAGGAATGGATTGGAGTCAAGCTCCCAAGTGCTTACTTGCTGAGTCAATCATAACTAGTTTTTCCTCTTGAACTTAGTCCGTGGGATCTCCAGTCGCTAAGTGAGGTTTCCATTAAGCTGACTCGGTAAGGTTAGGCTTTTAGACCCATTCCCCTCGATGCGCAGTTTATACGCTCTCCACTTAAACCTTTAGTAAGCGGATCCGCTAAATTATCCTTTGACGATACAAAGTCAATAGAGATAATTCCATTTGAGAGCAACTGCTTCACGGTATTATGTCTACGACGAATATGTCTAGACTTACCGTTGTATAAAATATTTTGTGCCCTAAATATAGCTGCTTGATTATCGCAGTGTATACATATAGCGGGCACTGGCTTTTGCCATAATGGTATATCTTCTAAGAATTGTCGAAGCCATTCTGCTTCTTCTCCAGCCTTATCTAAGGCTATGAATTCCGATTCCATAGTGGAACGGGCAATACATGTTTGCTTAGAAGATTTCCATGATACCGCTGCTCCTGCTAGAGTAAATACGTATCCGCTAGTTGATTTTGATTCCTCAGAATCTGCAATCCAATTAGCATCACTGTATCCTTCCAGTACAGGAGGATACTGTCCATATCTCAAGGCATATTCCTTGGTATGTGATACTAACCCAATACTCGTAGTAGAGCGGTCCAGTGTAGATCACTAGGATTGCTAGTGTATCTACTTAACTTGCTTACAGCGTAAGCAATATCGGGTCTAGTGCAATTCATTAAATACATTAGACTTCCGATAATCTGAGAATACTCCAACTGGCGTATTCCAGTTCCTGTATTCTTATGAAGGTGGACGTGTGGGAGAAAAGGATTTGTATTCTCTTTTATCCCATGATCCTTGAATCTTTCTATCATCTTTTCCACGTAGTGAGATTGAGATAGACTGATTCCATCTGGTGTTCTAATAATTTTAATTCCTAAAATTACATCAGCAACCCCAAATCCTTCATATCAAAACTGTTGGATAACATTCTTTTAGTGGACTTAATAATCTCAATATTAGTCCCAAGTATCAACATGTCGTCTACATAAAGACAAACAATGATACATGCATCTCCAACTATTTTCGTGTAAACACACTTATCGCATTCATTGATAGTGAATCCATCTTTGATCATGACACTATCAAATTTCTCATGCCATTATTTTGGAGCCTGTTTTAAAACCGTATAAGGATTTTACCAATTTACACACCTTGTGTTCTTGGCCCTTGACTTTAAATCCTTCAGGTTGCTCCATATATATCTCTTCACTTAATTCACCATTTAAGAATGCAGTCTTGACATCCATTTGATGGATATCTAAGTTGTGCAATACTACAATCGCAATCAACATCCGTATGGACGTTATTCTTGTTACTGGTGAATAAGTATCGAAGTAGTCAAGTCCTTCTTTTTGTCGATAACCCTTGGCTACTAATCTAGCCTTGTACTTATCGATAGATCCATCGGGTTTTAATTTTCGTTTGAAAATCCACTTACACCCAATTGGTTTACTTCCAGGAGGCAAGTTTACCAATTCCTAAGTATGATTACTTAGTATGGATTCTATTTCGCTATTTATAGCTTCTTTCCACATTTGTGCTTCTGGGGTTGACATAGCCTCTTTAAATGTTTGACTCGCTCTCAATAGCGTATGCTATGAAATCTGGACCAAAAGAATTTGAGATTCTAGATCTCTGACTTCTTCTTGGTTCAGTTTCCGCATTAACAATTGGTTCCTCGGGGCTTTCGTCCCTGAACGCTATTCGTGTGTTCTTTTCCCAGAAGTCTTATCTGCTTCCATTTGTACGGAAAGATATCTTCAAAGAACACAGCATCTCGAGATCCGATAATCATGTTTACATGAATATCTGGTATTTCTGATTTATGAACCAGAAATCTGTAGGCACTACTATTCAAGGCATAGCCTATGAATACGCAGTCCATAGTTTTTGCTCCCAACTTAGTCTTTTTAGGTAATAGAGATAGCACTTTTGCAAGGCACCCCCACATTTTGAGGTAATGGTAGGAAGGTGTCCTTCCATGCCATAACTCGAATGGTATAAGACCAAGTTTCTTGTGGGGTACTCTATTTAGAATATAATTTGCAGTTAATAGAGCTTCCCCCCACAAGTTCTGCGGAGCTCCAGAACTTACGAGCATGGAATTAACCATCTCCTTCAAAGTTCTGTTCTTCCGTTCAGCAATTCCATTTTGCTGAGGAGTATATGGTGCTGTTGTTTGATGTATTATACCAAAACTAGCACATAACTCACTAAAATCATTTGATTCATATTCTCCGCCTCTATCGGATTTTAGAATCTTGATTTTCTTGTTGAGTTGATTCTCAACTTCGGCCTTATATGTTATAAACATATTTATTGCCTCATCCTTACTGTTTAAAAGATACACATAACAGTATCTTGTACAGTCATCGATAAAAGTAATGAAATACTTTTTACCGCCTCTAGTTGGCATAAACTTCAAGTCACACAGATCGCTATGAATTAACCCTAAAGGTTCTGTATTTCGATCAATTGAGTGAAATGAATTTTTCGCCAACTTGGCCTCAACACAAATCTCACACTTGCGAATTTCTTCCAATTTGAGTTTAGGAATATATCCCAGATTAGACAAGTTTTTCAAAGACTTGTAATTTACATGCCCTAATCTAGCATGCCACAAATTAGGAGACTCAAGCAAATAAATAGAAGAATTTCCTTTATTTATAAGCTTCGGGTACAGATACACAGACTTTTTGTCTACCACTGCAACATTGTCTTTAAAAAGACCATCAACAAGATTCTTGTTTTGTTTGAGACGGCTGCGACATTCATTCGCCTTATGCCCCTCTTTGTTGCAGATGTAGCAAGTTCCCTTGAAGCGCATGTTCTTGCCTTCTTGACCTTGCCTTTGTACCCCTGGGAAGTCTTCTTCCGCTTTAAGCCTTTGGAAGTAGACGCTTTCCCCTTTGAGTCCTCGATCACATTTGCTTTTGCTTCGTAGGAGTTCTTGCTGCTCCTTTTCTCGGACTTGCGGTTGTCCTCCTCGATACGAAGCCTCACAATGAGATCTTCCAACTTCAACTCCTTTCGCTTGTGCTTAAGGTAGTTCTTGAAATCTCTCCACGCAGGTGGGAGTTTCTCCACGATAGTAGCAACCTGAAAAGTTTCAGGTAGGATCATACCTTCAGCTTCTATCTCGTGCAAGATAAGTTGGAACTCTTACACCTGACTGATTACAGTCTTGCTGTCCACCATTTTGTACTC